>QTSX02005117.1:0-218010 GCA_014839935.2 Entomophthora muscae | reverse complement strand
AAAAAATTCAAATTAAATGTTTGATTTTATTAAATATTTTATTTTTCACTCAGCTGAGTTGCCCACAAAAGTGATTTGAAATTTGGACCAAGGATTTGAGAATCCTGCATTTTTATGTTCAGGTTCTGAATTTACAGTATCTAAAAGATATTTATGAATTAGATGATGAGTCTTGTGTTGTAGTTATAGATTATAAAGAAAACTTAAAGATTGGAAGTGGTCCAATTGAGACCAATAATTGTTTTTTATTCAAAAAAACCTATCTTATCATTAGGGTTTGTATTAGTTTTTAAAGAAAACAATAAAATTAAATATGAATATCATGATTTTTTGTCTCAAATATTATCACATGATTCTTTATTTTCAGGTGAATGTCTAATTAGTCTTCTTAAATTAAATAGATTTAAAAAAATAAAATATATAAAAGTGTGGACTGATAATGGAAATCATTTTAGATCATATGAATTTTTATATTACTTATTTAAAGAGGCACCTAAATATATTAAGGATTCTATAAAATATAATTTTTTTGTTGAATGTCATGGAAAAAGCATTGTTGAAGGTCACTTTGGTGTAATATCAAAAATGTTAAAGGAAAAAGAAAATGAGCTTTATATTAAAAATATTAATGATCTTAAAAATATTTTTGAGCAAGAAGAAAAAAGAAAAGAATTATATAAATCAGTGCTATCAGGCTCAAAAATTTCTCAGAAGTCATTCTTTTATATTTATGAAAGAAAAGTTAGGCCTATAAAAAGAGAGCTTGAAGTTCAAAATCTGCACATTAATCTTTCATATTTGATGAAAGATGGGAAGTTATATACTTTACCTTTAACATTTGAAAGTTTATCAGAATTTCTGAGGTATCTTATCATTTGAAATCACATGATGATACCAGAGAAACAAAAATATCAGAAGATGCTATTGATGTATTGGGGCAAGTTCATGAAGTAGGGCAACTTACTAGAGGGTGTATTTTAAATAGAGTTATCAGTCTTGAAAACAATAACCTTTTTTCTGAAAAAAAACTAAGAATATTTATGATGAGCCAAAGATAGGGTAATAGCATTTATAGCTTTGTGGCTGCTATCACTCTCCCATGCAATTCATCATAAATATTTTTGGTTTGTAGTTTGTAGTTTGTAGTAGCACTTAAGATATTTTCAGTAATACTATAAGTTACAATTTTTGATTCTAAAATTGATGAAATATTTTTTAAAAAAATCAACTAAGCCCAAGATCAAATAAAGTTTTGGGATTGATTGTGTTTTAAGCTTTCTGAATAATTAGAATATGAATAATGTGATTAAGTTATAAAATAATCAATCTGGTGCCTAGGCATAACAAGAAAAATAATGACCCATATGTACACCAAAAGTCAACTCACACCATTTTTTTGTGAATCAATGTATTTCAGATTTTATTTTGAATAGTTTTGCTTTCTGTGTGAGCACTTCTTTGCTGTGTTGACCCATTTTGCCCATTAACGCCAAAAATCCCTGTTAACAGAGTGTATATTTTAACCTGATAGTTGGATTTTGCTTAAATCTGAAATTGTTTTGTTTAAATCTGAGGTATTTTTGGTTGTCTCCATAGCTTTTAAAACTGCTGTACTACTTGAAAATATAGTCAAGAATCACAAGGGTTCAAGATAACTAAGTTGTAGAAGCACTGCATACTAGCAGTAATTTACAACAGCATTATAATAGTCCTCAAAGTAGTGGGGCCAATCTGTAACTCCTTTGCTGCCAAACCTTTCTATAGCCTGGAAAGCCCAGAACTTAATGGCTGTGAAGCAGTCAGCAACAAGTGCAGCTACTAAGGAGGAGCTAGCTTTGGAGTAGTTTGGGTGAAGCAGGTTGGTGAAACAGTGTAGGCATTCAGATCAACAACAAATTTCAATCAATAACTTTCAAGTTTGACTTTAGGTGTGACCTCCAAAATTCTTTAATGCTGAATTACATATACATGATATTTGATAATAATAAGATAATGTTTATTTCATATGTTTGAAGCTTATATAGTATTCTCTAGTATTGTACTTTAAATTGGATATATGATGTGTCATCAAATGGTCACAAAATGTGGCAGTTACAATTGTGATTTGTGCCTAAAGTCACAAAACAAACTAGTGTTGAGGGTCTGGATGTACAAGCATTCTGGCTACCGCCAAACTACTTGACATCCAGTCATTGCCTGATTCAGTCCCCTTCCAATATACCATTTGACATACCAAGAATGGTAACCAAGCAATATCACCTGACTGTCCAAGTACCCAGTGGCTTGAACCCATCTTGCACATGACCAACCCCTAGGGTTGATCCAACTAAATCCCCTCCACAGCCAAGTCTATATAAGTCTAAAGTATTATCTAATAAAATATACTTCTCTTCTTTCTTAATTCTATATTTGAAGCTTCCCTGAAAGGTGCTCCTTATCACCAGCATGAATTGTGATGTGACTTAAAGGTCACAAAATAATTTGTGATCAACTGCTGAAGTTATAGACAGATTGTGGCAGGTGAAGCTTGTTTAGGGCTGTGACAGATATGAAATTATGGCTGCTTTATAAAAAAGCAGCTATTCATCTCAGATTCAGAAACAATTCTGGAAAATCATCTTGGCTACAATTTTAACAAAATCATAGCTGTACACATCCACAGGAGGATGTTTTTTTGGATTTTTTAAAATAATATATATATTCTTTCAAATTTTAAAATATAAGAGTTCAAATACAATTCTGATTCAAAAATAATATATATATACATATAATTTGGCTTTTTCAGAAAAAAGAAAGCCGTCTGTAGCTGTTTTTATTTAAATTTTATATTTCTCTGACATTAGGGAATCTTAAAGACGAAAAGGAGACGGCTTGGATGCAATAATTATGGGGTTGTCATAATCATCACATTTTTAATCCTTTGCAGCCCTAGTCACAACTAGGGTAGGGACGGAAACAGCAATTGTGCAAACACAATGTCACAAACCATTTTTCTGGATTGGGTCACAAAACAATTTGGGTGGATTTGTGCCGCAACTTTTAGAGTAGGCCACAATTTGTGCCTCACTCCATTATGTAGATCACAAAATATAAAAGGAAGGCAATTTTCTAAATGTGAAACAGATGATTTCATTTTGTGAAGGGACACAGGATGTAAAATTAGAATGGTTCTCAAGGGTGAAACAGATGGCGACATTTTGTGCAAGGCACAGGATGTAAAATTAGAGCAAGTTCAGTTGTGGGACTTTATTTTTTAAATTGAATTTATTAAAGCTTTACCTGCCATTACCTCACAATGATAGATTTGATCTTACCAAAGTTTGCTTTAGATAATTATATTAAAACACCAATCAAAATATTTATAAATATCTCCTTCAATTGAAAGGAATAGCTTGCATACTTATGATTGGACACAACACAGAACCACATGAGATTGTGTTTGGTCACATCACAATTCATGCAGATTTGTTTTGTGACTTTAGGAGCAGGGCACAAAATGTGGCAGTTGAAATTGTGTACTGCTCCCTAAAAACACAAAACAAATCTGCATGAATTGTGATGTGACATGAAGGTCACAAAATGAAATGTGCTCAACTGACAAAGTCTCAAAACCAATTGTGTAGATTTCGGTGCCCGTCCCAACCCTAGTCACAACACAAATTGTGAAGATTTTAGCGCCTATCCCTACTCTAATCAGAAACAAAAATGGTGCATGAGAGTTGAATTTGACTGCTTTGAAAACAAATTCAAAGATTGGGGACTAATCTTGCTGGAAAGCAGTGTTTCACCTACAGCTTTCTGATTTTGATCGTATCGAGTTAAAAAAGTGAACTTTAGATTGGTATATATATAATTTGGGTGAAAAATGTGGAGTCCTAATATCACCTCGAATTTATATCCAAGCCGTTGGCCACATGATACGAAGCAGGGAATTAAGGGGGCCAATGGGAATGTCAAGTTCATCAGTTGTATGGTGCATAACTGAAAGCAGTCTCGATAACCTGACAGGTGAGATGCTGATATGAACCCATGGGTTGATGCTAAGGCATAATTGATGCAACCCACAAAGCTGCAGATCTGCTCCACCTCACATAGCTAGCTGCCAACTATAAGGTTGGGTCGTGACTTGTACGAGTTGTAACAATGAAATTAATCACACTTGCCATAGCCATTGCCCAAAGCTCCCTCGGGTTTAGACAAGAAACCTTTGGTCTGAAGAGTTCATGCCCTGTGCTTGAAGGATGTACTATGAAGAAGTTCGATACATGCTGTGTATCTAAAATGGGTATAATCCTTTATTCTCTTCAGTGGGTCGATGCTACTGGGCCTGCAGATAAATTCACTGTACATGGATTCTGGCCTGATCGCTGGTACTGTTTTTATTTATCGTTTGTTTTGATCTTAAACTAAACCTATTTAGTGATGGCACTCAAGCTCCTAGGAGCGGCTGTGACAGCTCGCGCCATTATCACAACTTAGTAGACCATTTGAGTTCTCTCAACTCTACCCTTGTGGAACAGATGCAAAAAAATTGGCCATCTTATACAGGCAATAATCCTTCATTTTGGACTCATGAATGGAACAAACATGGAACTTGTGTCTCTACTCTTGAGCCTCAATGCTATAGCGAGTATAAAAAGTATGAAGATGCTCATGACTTCTTTGTCATTGTCATGGATCTTTACAGAAAGTATGACTATGCCGCCTCTTTGAAAAAAGCAGGCATTGTTCCTGGGCGCTCTTACCGTCGGGATAGTATAATCAAGGCTATTCAAGATGACACCGGCTTACATGTAGCTTTGACTTGTCGAGGAAGAAATTTAAGGGAGGTTAGAACGTGGTTCCAGGCTGTTGGTCGAGATGGTCTCAAACCGATTGCTTCTCAAGGCCATTCGTCTTGCCCTGTAACTATTAACTTCCAGAAGAAAGCTCATATGCGTAAGTTATCTACTCCAGCATTGGGCAAAGAACTAGTCCTCCAGAATACCGAAGCTAAATATTCGCTTCAAACTTCAATGTGATAGCATACCAGTAATTTTATTCAAGTTATATTGTACCAATATAGCCTTACCTAATAATAGTTATAACTTTATTTTTATATAACCATTCAATCGTAAACTTTGAAAATATTAAAAAGTGTTATTTAGGACATCAATATTGTGGAAAACAAAAGTATAATATGTGGCTTGGAAGAGATCAAAGTGATTTGACTAGAGCTCTATGGATTTAATTATTGATTTGAAAAGATAGGTTTTAACTAGTAATTATATTGGTGCAGCAAAATTATGGAGACTTGACTCATGTGATTTAAATAAGCTTACTGTTAATTGTACTAGAGCGGCTAGACTATATAAAATGAACTCGATAACTTGATTTGCTAAGCAAAATTCTCATACTTTTTTAAATTATTTTTAGCACTATTGTCAAATGGAAAGTTAGTTTGTACGCCGCCTCTAAGCCCAATAAATGTATTTTTCTTTTGGTACATCATAAAGTCAGTTTGTCCGAGCGGTTAAGGAGTTAGACTTGAAATCTAATGGGCTATGCCCGCACAGGTTCAAATCCTGTAGCTGACGTTTCTACAAAAAATAATGTTTTTTGTGCCCATAAGTTGGAACCAAGATTATATTATCATAACTTTTGATTATTACATTTTTGCAGAGCAAATGACATGTAGTCAATATCCTTATCGTGATTGTGTCCACGTACAACATTTTATCAAATTCATTCAGTGTAAAAAACTAATTTGGTTTCAAGTTCTGAAATCACATCGTGACAATATAAATTGTTTAAACAAAAAATCGAATCATATTTAAGTAACTAAGTGTACTATAAAACATGAATATATTGATTAACCTTTTATCATGAACTACCCAAAAATATTGTAATTTTTTGTATTAGTAAAGTCATAAGAATGGGGAATAAGACTAAAGAGGTTTTTTAATCCAATGGAAACTATATATACTTTATAGTATAATTTTATTTGATATTAGAGCCATTCCTTCCCTATTAAACGACTTTGGTCAATTAGTATACTATAAGTATCGAACAACGTCCTAAGAAATATAAAGAACCCCTATAACTATCAACCAGATTAGTCTAGGTCCATAGTTAATACAAATCAACAAGGATCATCTTTCAGCTCAACATTTATAAAGAATACAATCCAACCGAGCTGAATCCAACAGACAGATTCAAATCAACTTCTTATTGTGAATCCCACTTGAGAACTCTATAATCAATCCAACAGATTAAGAAATGATTAAATGGAAATGGTGAATCATAGAGCTATCCTATATTCGAAAACAACCTGAAATAATCAACAAATATAAAATTGCAGAATTATCAAATCCAAACCCCAAATTTCAATTTGTAAATACAGTGAATTTGAGATAAATTTGATTTTTGGTCATATCAAAAAGGAAGTAAAGGATCTGGTATGGATTCATGCCGTTTTTAGGAATCACTAACACTCTTAAAAACCACCCAATTCTATTTTAGTATAACTAAAAATCAGATGTATACTATTCATCAAATTAGACATGATTGACATTAAAATTGATCAATATATACACTCCTCTTATTGAGTTTATTTTTTTAAATAAAAAATATTATATCTTTATTTACCAATAGCCAAAACAAAAAATTGTTCATTGTGTTGTACAGTAGTTTTAGAAGCTATGGCAACAACCGAAAATACCTCAGATTTAAACAAAATGATTTCAGATTTGAACAAAATCCAAGTCACATGAGATTCAAATAATTCAAATATTTTTGGTTAATAAATGAACTGACACAACAAGTGAGATGAATAGATGCTGTTCCAGAGTATATTATAATCCAACCAGGATTCATATGAGGCCCCAACAGAAGGACTAAAATGAAACAAAATTTGGGCAATCTAGAAGCAAGATTCCACAAGCACAAAATAAAATGAAGTCACACAAGATGTGTAGTATGAGCAGCCTAAAATAGAAATATAACAGTTTAACAGCTAATCAACAGCTATCCAATTTAGGAACAGAGGCATCTTATTCATTTCCATGGCTCCAGATTTGTATGAAATGATTTTGAGAACCTTTCAAATATGGAATGGTGATAATAATAAAAATTAATCATAAAATTTTAAATTTCTACTTTTAGTGATTTTATCCTAGGTTTTTTATAATGGTTTTTAACAGCAACAACATTTTTGATGGCACCAGCAGCCAAGCCAGCTTCAATGGAGGCAAGGCTCAGGGTGTGAAGGCACCCGTTTATACCCAAGCCTTTGAGGCAGGTAATGAGGAAGCCAACCTATACCTGACCCCTGACCCCTATGGCTTTGACTTGTTCAGTAGTCACATAGTGTCTAGCTCTGCCCCTGCTCCCGTACCCACCCCCACACAAGCTTCCCGCCAACCAACCAATCAGGATGACAACCTCAATCCAGAACAAATTACTGCCACCACCTAACCTGCCCACCCTACAGCCAATCAGGCTTCAGCCCCTGCAGCCCAGTGCCCCAAGCAACAAATCATCACCACCCAAATTCTCCAGGAAATTGTCACACTGAATCTGCAGGGTCTGTCCTGGGATCAGATTGCTGACCAATTGAAATTTACCTGAGCCATCATAACGCAGGAGTTTAACAACCTAATGAACAAAGAGAATCTGATTAGGACGGCCAAGAAGCCCAAGAAGGCCTCCAACTCCCAAATCACAGAAGCCTACCCAATCATGCTTGACCTTCTCCAGAGGGACCCCAAGCTTTCCTTGACCCAGGTCCGGAAGCAACTTGCACATCATGACATTTGGGTGTCTGAGCACATGGTGAAGCTCTGGATGTATGGAAATGTGGCTTCAATACAGATTCTTATCAATTTTGCTGGCAACCAATGAGATGGTGCTGAGGATTCCCCATATGATCCTGTCATCAAATCCACCCTGGTCCAATGCCTGACAAGTTTGTCAGATGACATCATGTTTGTCTTCTATTATAAGCTATCAGTAGCTTTTGACAATTTTGGCGCCCAAGGAAGAGCCACCACCCAAAAAGGGAGGAAGAAGGTCAGAAAGGGGATGTTCATTGGTGCATTTCTGGCTGTTTCAGCCAAGGGTTTTGTCTACTATTGGACAAACCCAGATTTCACCAATGGCTACAAGTACAGACACATTCTTGATGGATTACTTGACTCCTGGAATAACTTGAATTCCAAACACCAGGTTTTCTTGAGCCACCAGATGGAGGGTGGCTCCACTGCCCTCAAGGCCATCCAGCAATGCGGGCACCAGGCCTCTGTGTATCCTGCCAGTCACACAGACATCTATCTGGCTGATGTCGTGTTTTTTAATATTGGAGATACACTCCAGGAGCGCCACCCTCAGGCTTTCAACAACTTCTATCTTGGGGTCCTTGACCACAATTCTCTCTTTGGTCACCAAATGATGGCTGACTTGTTTTCTCAAATGGTTTTCCACGTGAACATGGGCAACCAATCACGTAAGGATAAGCACCTCCCACCCCATGCCACAGCCACCTACCAGCCAATCAAGGCAATTTCAGACAAGGAATATGACAAGTGGTATATGGCAGCCATCACGCAAAATCCTCCTACTCCTACCCCCGCCACCACTACCCCCCATCTTCCAGCCCCACCCACCCAATCCCAGACCCCCCAGGCCAGCACCGGCTCTTTGTCTTCCTTCCTGCGCTATTCTGCCTACTAGGCATCACTCTCCTCTGCCCCAATAAACCCCCTGTTGCCAAACATTTTCTATTTATATTATCTTTATTTTGATTTTCAATTGTTCATGTTCTCTTTGTTTATAGTTGGTTTTATTCTTTATGTTCAGCTTATTTCTATAAAATCATATATTTACTATGCCATGTATCTAGATCCAGAGCACAGTTATTTTTAGCAACCAAACACTACCCCTTGTGAAAATATTAACAACAGTTGGTGGTTGTTGAAATTTGAATTAGAAAATTATAGGTTAATTGTGTTTAGATAAAGTTTTTACTGATTCAAATTCAAAACCTTAATGATAAACTATAAGACAATCAGGAGCCAAGTGATAAAGTGATTGCTGTGACATAAAGGGTCACCCAATAATTCTTTGATGCATGTACACCAATTAATATAATTGGTGCACATGCATCAAAGAATTATTGGGTGACTCTTTATGTCACAATAATCACTTTATCACTTGGCTCCTGATTTGCTTATAGTTTATCATTAAGGTTTTGAATTTGGATCAGTAAAAACTTTATCTAAACACAATTAACCTATAATTTTCTAATTCAAATTTAGCTGATCACCAAATTGTTGTTAATATTTTCACAAAGGGCTGTTCAAAGTGCTAAAAATAATATGGCAATTAAGGGACAATGTCAACAAAAAGCAAATAACACATATTGAGTTGAGTGTAAAACATATACCAATGGGTAAAAATGGGATATTGGAGTAATTTGAAAACAGAAAAGGATAGACAAAGAGGCAATATTATCAGAATAATACAGATTTTATTGGGTTGAAAGCTATAAAAACATAAGAAAATGTTAGTAAAAATCAATGAAAGAATTGGATAAGCTTTTGAAGGGCCTTGACTCTGCAATTTCAGAGATCAAAGAAATTGACTGTAAGGTCAAATCAAGAGTTAAGTCCGCTGTCCTTGAAGGAGACAAGATTGACAAGGTGTCCACCAAGGCACTTATGACCAAAATACCATACAACCCTGAGAAGACAATCAAGAGCTTACTAAACATTTAGAAGACAGTGGTTGAGGGCCTCCAGTTTAAGGTGTACAATTTTTCTGTGTTGTCTGTCTGGGTCAACGACCCTGAAATGTATGCCCACCTCAAACAAGCCAAGCAAGCCCAAACCAAGGACAAAGAATTGCCAGTGCAATTGCTTGCGCCAAGAATGGCTAAGCCTGTCAAAGCCGCTGGCAAAGAGGATACACACAAAGGTAACCTAAAATACAAAATTAATGAAGATTCAAAACTATTACCTTTTTTTTTAGAAAACATAGACAGTGAAATCCGCAATTTTCTGATCTTGTTTTTCCCCATCACGTTCTACGCTAACTACACCAATCATGTGGCTAGGCAGCTGTTTCTGTCTCCCCCTGTCTTGCGAGAGCTGGAGGACCGCATCTACAGGTCCTTCCTAATGTCCAGGGAGGCATTAGCCAAGCTTACACATGCTGAGGGGGCATCTGGGTGGGCAGTTACTGCCTACAAAGATGCCCAACTAGTCTGCCTGGACCCAGTATCCCTCAATAAAGTTTACTGTGTAAACTTTATTGAGCTTGTTTGGGACGTCCTGGCGACGCTCTCATTCAAGAATATACCAGAGATGAGCCAGGCCCATGCGGCTACTTGCTTCTGCTACCACCTGGAGCACACCCTGTCTTACTTGTTGGAGAACTTTGGGCACAAGGTGTTGAAATTGGCTGTTGCGTCTGCAACAGCCATAAAGAAGACAAAAATTCTCCTTGCCAACTTTGGGTTGGCCTGGAGCGCCAATGAGACAGAGCTCCCTGCAGCCATGGAGCTGTACTTTGCGAAGACCAAGCACAAGAAAAATATCAGCACAGTATACAACAAACTTTGTGAGTTTACAGAAGCCTTTGCTGGAACAAAGTTTCATCTTGTTGTTTACCTTGGGTATCTCTTCTACTTTGGAATGGGTGCCAGTGTGGAGGACCAAGATAGGGTCCTTCTCAGGATCAACGAGGCCTGGCTCTTGTTAGACGGGAAGAAGGTCCCCCTGGCTACAACTCAGTGGACCACATATTCCAGGACTCCCTGGTCCTGACAGGAATTTACAGGACTGCAGCCCTGGCAGAAAAGCTGCTCCTCCATTCCCACCTAACCATACTCCCTTTTACCAGCTGCCAAGATTATTTCAATCAGGGTGAATTTACTGTCTATGATGTGGCAGTGGAGGTTGTGCACCACCTCCATTGCCAGGTGGGTACATACCAAAGAACTCACTACAGGCACTCTTAATAAATCCTATCTTCCAATAAATTTCATTAAAATTTATATTATTTTTATTAAAATAAATTTTTATAATTTCTATTTTAGCAAACAAGTGTTGCAAAATATATTGCAGAAACAGTTTTCATAAAAGCATAAAAATATACACTAATAAAATATAATTCTAATTTGTGCATTTTACATTTAATTTTTATAATCCCTTTTTTATATTTATTTGATAAGAGTGATATAAATATATCCACATAATCTTATCAAGTGTCTGGGATAGCCTCAGGTGCCATAACAAAAAATCAATATAAAATAAATAAATTACTAATCTTCATTGATGGTCCTGCTGAATGTGAATGTGGGCTCAGATTCTTCTAAATATAAAATGATAGTTAATAAATCTTAAATAATAAATTGTAAAATATAAAAAAATTGGACACACTAAGCCTTTAATTGATTGGCTGTTTGGCTAGGCATGCAGGGATGAACAAATCAGCATGGCCATAAAATTTGGCCATGGTCTCAGCTGGGAGGATGTGGATCCTAGCCTGCAGCAAATCAAATAGGTCCTTGGTCTCAGTTGGGGTCCCACACTTTACAACTTGCTTGAGCCACCCAAAAACTTCTTTGATGGGATTTAGGAAGGGTGAATAAGCAGGGAGAAAGAGAAGGTGCAAATTTGCCATGGCCAATTGCTGGGGGCCCAGTGCAATGCTGGTGTCAATCATTGGGAATTCTTTGAGAATATTGGCCACCTTCTGGAGATAAATGTTATCCAGCACAATAACAGTGGTGAAGTCCAGGCTTGTGCGCCTCAGGTGCTCCTGGACCAATTGGAGGAATGACAAAAAGGTACAGCTGTTGTGAGAACCCAAAATCATTTGATACAGCTTGGCCTCCTTTGGACCAAGGGGAGCCATCATTGAGCATTCTGTGGCACGGACTTCAGCACACCAAGCTACCCTGTTATTGGAGCCTTTTGGGACATAACCATATGCATTCTGCATAGACAAGGCAGATGCTGAATTATCACTGTAATAGAATTTGACTGTCCCCTTGGCTTTGAGGGCAGTGTACACCTCTGCGTATTTTTTCCAGATGTCAATGTTGGAAGTACTGTTTCTATTGTAGGGGGATACCCTGAGTTTTTTTTCCCATGAAAACTGCATTCCCTTTACCAGATGGTAGTAAAAGGAAATTGAAGCCTCAACCCCAAAAGTAGACTTGACCATGGCCTGTATATTTTCCAGTTCAAGATGGCAATCTTGGGTTATTCAGTGGCAGATTGCCCATTTGTGCTCCTTGGTGAGCATGGTAGATAAGCGCAAGGATTTCTCTGCAGCAAGAACTCAACCAGTATTGACAAATTTTTTGAATACCTTGCTGGTGTATCTGTAATCCACCCCAACAAGAGCCGCAGCTGCCTTGTAATCACCAGATTCCCGCATTAGCTTGAGCAGGATGATGTGTTTGATATCAGGGATGTGCTTCTGAGTGGGTTTTGCGGGAGTTGGTGAATCTAGGTCCTGATTGGAGACTGGCTTGCAAGGCATGGGTACCTTGTTGTAGAAGGCTGCAACCTTTTTGAGCACTAGCTGTCCCTCATCAGTTCTATAGAACTCAGGCTCCTTGTCCTCTTCCTGGTTGTCATCACTGACGTAAGGCTCATAGCTAGTATCAAGTACAGGCTTAACTTTCTCCAGCATGGCAATGGGACCAGCTCTTGTTGGTACACAACATCAAACACATACAAAGTAAGTTCTACCTCCTTGTTTCTAACCATTTTTGTTGTGGTAACCTTGGTGGGCTTCCAGGTCAGCTTGGGGACCCAAGGGTTGATGCTCCACACCCTAGCAGCTTGTGCTCCTTGAACTGGCTGTGTCAGTGCAGCGTCAATATTGAACTCTCCTCTTTTGTCTCTTTCCTGAGTAGGCATTTGGGTTGCACTAACTCTGTTCTTTGACCCACGGGGGCAACCACAATCACGGTGCACAACGAGGTCATTGGTACTCTGTTGTTGTGTTCCTTTCATTTTGAGAATTTAGTAAAATAGTAATTAAAACTTAATTAAGTTACTCCCTAATTTTAATTTTTGGTTTTATCTGAATATGGATATTTAGTTAATATTTTCCCACCCAATATCCCAATTATAGATTTTTTTATTTTTTAACTAGTTGTTTTTGGTTTTACAACACCCATTTTAGAATACTAAAAAAATACACCCATTTTCCCAGATTTTACTGCCAAATTCAAACACCCAACACAATATTTTTAAAATTTGTGTTTCAGATTGTGTGCCCTATTTTAGATACCTTGATATCATTCTTGATTACAATCCATTGTACACAGCATTTGAGTGATTTTGTTTACATAGTGAGTTGCTATTGTGTTTTGTTTTTGGGTTGAGTTTTGACTCACTGCACTTGGGTATATTTTGTCACTGATCCACATAGTAAACATATGTATATCAAAAGTCAACTCACACCATTTTTTTGTGAATCAATGTATTTTGGATTGTATTTTGAACAGTTTTGCTTTGCCCATGAGTACTTTTTTGCTGTGTTGATCCACTTTGCCCATTAACGCCAAAAATCCCTGTTAACAGAGTGTATATTTAACATGATAGTTGGATTTGCTTAAATCTGAAATCATTTTGTTTAAATCTCAGGTATTTTTGGTTGTTGCCATAGCTTTTAAACTACTGTAACCGTGCTATTTTAGTAGAGTTACAGAATAGGAGAAAATAATATCATAATAGATGATATCTTTATTTAGAAGAAAGACATTATATAGAATTTTTGATGACATCAGGGATAGATGTTTCTATTATACATAGTACTTAGGGCTACGGTGTCCCACCCCCGGAAAAATATATTCTTTTTTGCGGTATTCTGGAAGATCAGATTTAAAATCAGCTTTAAATAGGAAATATATTACCTATCACATTTTCAGAAACCTCAGACAGAATACGGGTTTTGTCCGGGGGTGGGACAGCGCAGCTCTAATAGTGCTATTATAAAAATTATTTTTGCTTAATATATGAAATAATCTAGCTATGATATCTTATTTAGAAAACTTAGCTTGGCATATACTGTCTTTGGATCTTGGGTGAGTTGAGTCAAGTTATGGGATTTCTTTCTGAAAAAAACCTTGTTAGTAGTTTAAGCCTGCAGTTTTAACACATGAGTTTAGTGAAATTATTCAGGAGTACACTGAGTCTGCCAATAATTTAGCTCCTGAATAAAAACCCACAACCATCTGACTCCACCAATAACACTGCCCATAAGTATTTTCTTTCTCCTGCTACATCTAGAATGACCTTTTTCTTACCACATAAAGACATCTTTTATCTGAAATCCTTCTCTGGAACTAGTGTCAAGCAGAAGCCAATCAACTGAAATCATACAGCTCTGAAAATAAACACATTTTTTCTACATAAATTGGACTGTAAGAACAGAAAAAAGCCCATTATTTCATAAATTGTTCACAAATAAATAAAAAATGTGAATGCTTAAGCAACTTAGAGAAATTGCAACTGCAACTGAATTTGAAAGTCTACTGTTGCTGAAATCCTAAAGGATCACTTCAATTATGATATACCAACCAGAAAGCACAACTGATTCCCAAAAATTTGCTTAAGGAAAACAGGCTCACCTATTTATGATGCATTATATAAATTGTGACCCCAAAATGTCTCTTATCCAGGTGTACCTCCAACTAGTCCTTCATAGGATCTTTATTAATAAGAGAACCATAAAGTAATGAATGTATAGTGTTATGATTGTCACATAAATTATTAATAATTGAATTCTTGATAGGTATAACTTGATTAACACTGACCCCATACAGCTGGTAATTTTTAAAATTTAAACCATCATAATGTAATGTAATTTATTTGAAAATCTCCAATTTTTCTATATTTTTATTATATGAAGATTATTTCTTCTTATATAATTGTTTTAATATTAAAAGTTGAATTTAATTTGCATTTTAAAGCTTCAAGTAAAACTTTTAATAGCAAAGATAAAATAAATTTTAGAATTAGGACATAAATGATGTTACATAGTGACAGTTTAAATTCTGATGTTTGCCCTCTCAATCACCTCTGGCCAAAAACCTCTACAATTATTATGTAAAAAAGGTGAACAAACTAGATGCCTTTTAAATCTATTCTGATGACATAATCTTACAGGCCAGTCAGTTTAAAAATAAAATCACACTTTTGGCAAATTTATTTTGCTTCAGTGGTAATAATCATTATATTATTGTAAATAATGGTGAATATCATATAATGATTAATCAGAAACTTTTTGAAAGCCAACATTTATAGCATTTGCCTAATCTTTTTAAGGCTGTATGGGTGGCTGGCTCTAGAAGAGTATCTATCACACATGAAACTGTTTCATTATTGGGTAAGATGGGCAAAATCTAGGCCAGCTTTTCCATTTCCATAATTATTGGCCTAAGACACAGCATGATTGTAAATTTAAAATGACTCTATAACAACTGTATTTAAATTGGTTGGGAAGCCTCATTTATCACTATCAAATTTAATGATGTAGTTTCAAGTTTACTTTATCAAAATAAGTAGGCTTCTCCACAACATGGCCTTTTTGAATCACAGAGGAGGGATTGAGATGATACACATGATAAGCTGTTTTGCATGCAAGGGGTGGGTTTGGCTAAATAAAGATTTTTTCCTGAGAAAGGTAAATATTTGCTGATCTATTAATATAACTAGCCTTGATAGTTGGTGATAGTTTGATATACCTTGGGGTATTAGTAAGGTGGCCCCTTAGGAGTGATTTAAAAGGATAGAAAGGGGTGCCCTGGGATAGTTATACCAAAGGGTATAGGAATTCTTAGACTATCTGGGGTGGCAATACACCTGGGTCTTTCCCTGGAATAGACATGCTTAGGTAGCATTAAAATACTGATACTAACCAGGGTGATAATATAATTGGGTTACTTCACCTGAAAGGATGGTAAATTTTATCTTTTCATGACTTGCAAATAGCTTTAAGAAGGTCTTACTGCTGCTGGGCTAACATGAATGGCCAGAATCATCATTGGGGTGGCTTTTCAGATATAAATCTGCAGAACTTTATGATTTGGAGGTATTTGAGAAATAAATTTGTTCACCTTGCTTCTGAAAGATCAATATAACTACTTAGGTGGGTAAAACAGTGGTTTATGCATGATGTATGCTTGCTTCTGATGACCTAAGTAGAGGCCACTGATGGGGTCTAGTCTAGGTGAAAATGACCTAGGAGACTTAGCACCCAGATTACAGGTGATTTCACTGATGAAAACCTACAAAACATATCCTAGGTATACAGTAGTTTTAAAAGCTATGGCAACAAGCAAAAATACTTTAGATTTAAATGAAATGATTTCAGATTTAAACAAAATCCAAGTCACATGAGATTCAGGATTAAATTAATTTAAATATTTTTGGTTAATAAATGAAATGTCAAACCAAAAACAAAATTTCACTAACCCTTTATACAAAATTAAAGCAAACATCAAGCGGTGTAGTTCAAAGCACAAACAAAATGAACTGACACAACAAGTGAAATGGATGGATGCTGTTCTGGAGTATATTATAATCTAATAAGGATTCATATGAGGCACTGACAGAAGAACTAAAACAAAACAAAACTTGAGCAATCTAGAAGTGAGATTACACAAGCACAAAACAAAATGAACTCATATAAGATGTGTAGTATGAGCAGCCTAAAATAGAAAAATATCAATTTAACAGCTAATTAACAGCTATTTAATTTAGGAACAGAGGCATTTTATTCATTTTCATGGCTCCTTATTTGTGTAAGATGGTTTTGAGAACTTTCCAAATATGGACTCAAGATTAAAAAAATCATAAAATTTTAAACTTCTACTTTTAGTGATTTTATCCTAGGTTTTATTTTAAGATGGTTTTCAACAAAAACAACATTTTCAACAGCATCAAAAAACAAGCCAGCAGCAGCCAAACCAGCTTCAATGGAGGCAAGACTCAGAAAATGGAGGCACCTGTTTACACCTAAGCCTTTGAGGCGGGTAACAAGGAAGCTGACCTGTACCTGACCCCTGACCCATATGGCTTTGACTTGTTCAGTAGTCACTTAGTGTCTAGCTCTGCCCCTGTCCTGGTACCCACCCCCGCACAAGCTGCCCACCAACCAACCAATCAGAATAGCAACCTTGATTCAGAACAACTTCCTGCCACCGCCCAACCTGCTCCCCTCAGCCAATCAGGCTTTAGCTCCCGCTGCCCAGTGCCCTAAACACAGAATAATCACTGCCCAAATTCTTCAGGAAATTGTGGCACTCAACCTGTAGGGTCTGTCCTGGGATCAGATAGCCAGCCAATTACAATTCACCCGGGCTACTGTCATGCAGTAATTCAATAACCTGATGAACAGGGGGAATCTGATTGGGACGGCCAAGAAGCCAAAGAAGGCCGCAGAGTCCCAGATCAATGAGGCATACCCAATAATGCTTGACCTCCTCCAGCGGGACCCCAAGCTTCCCTTGACCCAGGACCAGAAGCAACTTGCGCACCATGGCATTTGGGTGTCTGAGCGCATGGTGCAGCTAGGGATGCACAGAAAGGTGGCTTCAATTAGGGTTCTTACAAATTTTGCTGGCGACCAATGGGATTGCGCTGAGGATTCCCCATAAGACCCTGCAATCAAATCAACCATGGTCAGATGCTTGACAAGTCTAACAGATGACATCATCTTTGTCTTGTACTACAAGTTATTGATTGCATTTGTCAATTTTGGTGAGCAAGGAAAAGCCGCCACCAAGAATAGAAGGAAGAAGGTCAAGAAGGGGACGTTCATTGGTGCATTTCTGGCTGTTTCAGCCAAGGGTTTTGTCTACTATTAGACAAACCCTGATTTCACCAATGGCTACAAGTACAGCCACATCCTTGGTGGATTGCTTGACTCCTGGGATGACTCAAATTCCAAATACCGGGTTTTCTTGAGCCACCAGATGGAGGGTAGCTCCACTGCCCTCAAGGCCATCCAGCAATGCAGGCACTAGGCCTCAGTGTACCCAGCTGGTCACGCCAACGTCCATCTGGAAGATGTTGTGTTCTTTAATATTGGAGATATACTCCAGGAGCGCCGCCCTCAGGCTTTCAACAACCTCTATCTTGGGGTCCTTGATCACAATTTTCTCTTTGGTCACCAAATGGTGGCCGACTTGTTTGCCCAAATGGTTTTCCATGTAAACATGGGCAACCAATCACATAAGGATAAGCGCCTTCCACCTTGGGCCACTGCCACTTACCAGCCCATCCAGCTAATGACCAATGAGGAATACAACAAGCATTATATGGCAGCCATCACACAAAATCCTCCTGCCTCCACCCCCACCACCAACACCCCTCTCAACTTTGGGAAGAAGAGAGTAGAAAGGTTCACTATAAGGGAAGAGAGTATTGGTTCCTTGTATAAAGACTAAGGATGTCAATACACAGTTACTAACTTCAAAAATACCTTTTACTTATCTAGGCAGACCAAAACACAGTCTTACTATCTTTAAATGCAGATAAACCTTAATAAAGAGTAAAGTTGAAGAGAGCAAGAGTTGAATCTTTATTATTGTTAGAAAAATATCCTTTTATAGGATTTTTATCTCATGGGCAGTTGACCCAAGAATCCTAGGGCCAGACTGGCCTGTGTATCAGGGCTTTACTGGATAGTGATACCCAAAAGACATCTTGCCCAATTCTCCATTGCAGAGTCATTGTTATTGCATCATTTCTGCTCCTGACCTTGTCCTGAGGTGAGTGTGATGCCAGCTGCAATGTCAAGCTACTATTGTGGCTTTCTTCCTGAAAACCAGTCCATCCATCCCATGTCCTATGGGTGGGATCCACTCCATTGCAGAGTATAATAATATAACATATGAAAAATATATCAAGGAGTTTTTTTGGGGTTCAACCCCAGCCAATTTAGGCAGAACTGGGTTAACCCATAAATCAAACATTATTGTGGCTATGATGTTTGGGATAAGCACCTAAAAGTGTATCACTGACCAAGTTTTCAGCCTCTATGGAGCACTTGGATATTTTGGGGTGGCGCTGCTGTACTGCTGGATTCATTGAAGTGGATACTTATTTTTATTGGATTTAGGCAAACCGGCCTATTGATTTTGAGTCAGGAAGAATCATTCTTAATTTTTGGAGCACTCCAGCTTTAGTGCCACCAATTTGACTGATGCATCAACGTTTGCGCCAATCATCAAGTTATTCTAAATATCTTTCCAATTTCCAATCAAAAGATTGATGACTGAATTGTCAAATCAAAAAGCCAGGGATTTCACAACCCCCCACCTGCAAACCCAACCCATTCAATCCCAGACCCCCCAGGCCAGTACTGTCTCTTTGTCTTCCTTCCTGCGCTATTCTGCCTACTAGGCATCACTCTCCTCTGCCTCAATAAACCCCCTGATCCCAAAAAAATTTCTATTTCTATTATCTTTATTTTGAATTTTAATTGTTTGTGTTCTCTTTGTTTATAGTTGGCTATATTCTTTATGTTCAGCTTATTTCTATAAAATCATATATTTATTATGCCATGTATCTAGATCCAGAGCACAGTTATTTTTAGCAACCAAACACAGCCCCTTGTGAAAATATTAACAATAATTTGGTGATCAGATAAATTAGAAAAAGAAAATTACAGGTTAACTGTTTTTAGATAAAGTTGTTACTGATCCCAATTCAAAACCTTAATGATAAACTTTAAGCCAATCAGGAGCCAAGTGATAAAGTGATTGTTGTGACATAAAGGGTCATTCAATAATTCTTTGATGCATGTGCACTAATTAATATGATTGGCTAGATGTTTTGCCATTGTACGCCATTGCCGCTGTGGCAAGTTGTTGATGGACTAGTGCCCAATCAGCTGCTGGGTTAGCACTAGTCCATCAACAACTTGCCACAGCGGCAATGGCATATAATGGCAAAACATCCAGCCAATCATGTTGATTAGCGCACATGCATCAAAGAATTATTGAATGTCCCTTTATGTCACAACAATCACTTTATCACTTGGCTCCTGATTGGCTTAAAGTTTATCATTAAGGTTTTGAATTTAGATCAGTAACAACTTTATCTAAAAACAGTTAACACTATAATTTTCTAATTCAAATTTAGCTGATCACCAAATTGTTGTTACTATTTTCACAAGGGGCTATGTCAAGCGCCAAAAATAATATGGTAATCAAGGAAACAATGCCAACACAAAGAAAACAACACATATTGAGATGAGCGTAAAACATATACACAATGGGTAAAAAGATGGGATAATGTAATAAATGGGAAAACAGAAAGGAATAAACAAAGAGGCAACAGTATCAAAATAATACAGAATTTATTGGGGCAAAAGCTATAAAAACATATGAAATATTAGTAAAAAATCAATGAGAGAATTGGAAAAGCTTTTGAAGGACCTCAACTTGACAATTGCCAAAATAAAGGACATTGACCGCAAGGTCAAAGCCAAAGTGAAGTCTGCTGTCTTTGAAGGGGACAAAATAGACAAGGTGTCCACAAAGGCACTAATGTCAAAAATGCCAGACACCCCAGAGAAGACAATTGAGCACTTACTAAATATTCAAAAAAGTGTGGTTGAGGGCCTCCAGTTCAAGGCATACAATCTTTCTGCGCCGTCTGTCTGGGTTGATGACCCGGAGATGTATGCCCACCTCAAACCCGCCAAGCATGCCAGGGCAGAGGATACCAAATTGCCAGTGCAATTGCTTGCGCCAAGAATGGCAAAGCCAGCTGAAGCCGCCGGCAAGGAAGGAACTCAAGAAGGTAACCTAAAAAATTATAATTAATAAAAATTCTTAAATACTTAACTTTTTTTAGAAGATGTTGATGGTGAACTCTGCTGGGTCCAGGTTCCTTTTCCCCCCACCTTCTACTCCAACTATGCCACTTATGTGGCCAAACAGCTTTTCCTGTCCCCCCTGTCTTGTGGGAGCTCAAAGACAGGATCCATGGTACATTCCTGATGTCCAGGGAGGCATTGGCTGGGCTTTTGCATGGTGAGGGGGCATCCAAGTGGGCAGTCACTGCCTACAAGGATGCCCAACTGGTCTGCCTGGACCTGGTTAACCTCAGTGGAGTTTACTGTATAAACTCCATTGAGCTTGTTTGGTACGTCCTGGCAATTCTCCCACTCAAGAATATACCAGAGATGGTCCAGGCTCATGCGGCTGCTTGCTTCTGCTTCCTGGTGGAGCATACCATCTCTTACCTGTTGGAGAACTTTGGGCGCGCGGTATCAAAATTGGCTATTGCAGACGCAACAGTTGTAAAGAAGACAAAAATCCTCCTGGTGGACTTTGGGATGGCCTGGAGTGCCAACAAGACGGGGGTCCCTGAAGCTATGGAGCTGACCTTTGCCAAAACCAAGCATGAGAAGAAGATTAGTGCTGTATACAACAAATTGTGCAAGTTTACAGAAGCCTTTGCTGGAAAAAGGCTTCACCTTGTTGTTTACCTTGGGTATCTTTTCCTCTTCAGGATGAGCGCTAGTGTAGAGGACCTAGAAGGGGTCCTTCTTGGGGTCAACAAGGCCAGGCTCTCACTGGACGGGAAGAAGGTCCCCCCTGGGTATGACTCAGTGGAGCACATCATCCAGGACAACCTGGTCCTGGCTGGCATCTTTGGGTTTGCAGCCCCACCAGAAAAGCTGCTCCTCCATTCCCACCTCACCATCCTTCCTTTTACCAGCAGGCGCAAATACTTTAATAAGGGTGTATCCACCGTCCACAATGTGGCAGTAGAGGTTGTGCGCCACCTCCATTGCGGGGTAGGTACATACCGCCAAACCCATTATAGACGCACTTAATTTTATCTCTATATCAATAAATATATTTATACTCTACCATATTTTTATATTATAAATAATTTTTCAAATAATATTTTAGCAAACAAGATTTGAAAAATATATTGCAGAAATGGTTTTCATAAAAGTACAAAATAATACGTTAATAAAATAAATTCTAACTTGTACATTTTACATTTAATTTTTTAAAACTATTTTTATATTTATTTGACCAAAGTGATTTAAATCTATTTGCATAATCTAGTATTGAGCGTTTGGGATTACCTCAGATGGCATGATTAAATAATATATAATAAAATAAATAAATTACTTACATCTATTGATGGATTTTCTGAATGTGATTGCGGGCTTGGAAACATCTAAATATAAAATGATAATTAATAAATCTTGAATAGTAAAGAAGAGAATATAAAAAAATTGGATACACTAAGCCTTTAATTGATTGGCTGTTTGGCTAGGCACACAGGGATGAACAAATCAGCATGGCCATAGAATTTGGCTACAGTCTCAGCTGGGAGGGTATGGATCCTGGCCTGCAGCAAATCAAACAGGTCCTTGGTCCCTGTTGGGGTTCCTTGCTTGACAACTTGCTTGAGCCACCCAAAGACTTCCTCAATGGGATCTAGGAAGGGCAAATAGGCGGGGAGGAAGAGAAGGCGCAAATTTGCTGTGGCCAATTGCTGGGGGCCCACTGCAATGCTTGTGTCAATCATTGGGAATTCCTCAAGAATGTCAGCCACTTTGTGGAGACCAACATTGTCCAACACAATCACATTGGTAAAGCCCAGGCTTGTGCACCTCAGGTGCTCCTGGACCAATTGGAGGAATGACAAAAAGGTACGGCTGTTGTGAGAACCTAATATCATTTGATAAAGCTCAACCCCCTTTGGACCAAGGAGAGCCACCATTGAGTATGCTGTGGTGCAGACTGCAGCACGCCAAGCCATCCTGTCATTGGAACCTTTGGGGACATAGTCATACTCATTGCACATTGACAAGGCAAATGCTGATTCATTGATATAATAGAATTTCACTGTTCCCTTGGCTTTGAGGGCAGTGTATGCCTCAGCGTAATTTTTCTGGGTCTTGATATTGGCTGGGCTGTTTCTGTTGTAGGGAGATACCCTGAGCTTTTTCCAGGAAAAGCACATCCCCTTCACCAGATGGTAGTAAAAGGAAATTGAGGCCTCAATCCCAAAAGCAGACTTGACCATGGCCTGTATATTTTCCAGTTCAAGATGACAGTCCCAGGTGATCCACTGGCAGATTGCCCATTTGTGCTCCTTGGTGAGCATGGTGGAAGCACACAAGGATTTCTCCGCGGCAAGGAATTGGCCAGTATCAATGAACTTATTGAAGGTCTTCAAGGCGTACTTGGGATCCACCCCAACAAGAGCTGCCTTGTAATCACCAGATTCCTGCATGAGCTGGAGAAGGATGATGCACTTAATGTCAGGAATGCACTTGTGAGCGGGCTTTTTAGCGGTGGGGATTGGCTCATTGGCGTTGGGCACAACACAGGGCATGGGCACCTTGGTGTAAAACACAGCAACTTTCTTTAGCACGTACTGTCCCTCATTGGTTTGGTAGAACTTGGGCTCCTTGTCCTCCTCCTGATTGCCATCACTGACATAGGGCTTGTAGCTAGTATCAAGTACAGGCTTCACCTTCTCCAGCATGGCTGATGGGACTAACTCTTGCCAGTACACAACGTCAAACACATACAAAGTAAGTTCTACCTCCTTGTCTCTAACTTTCTTGGTAGTTTAACCTTAGTGGGCTTCCGGGTCAGCTTTGGGACCTGAGGGTTTATGCTCCGCACCCTAGCAGCTTGTGCTCCTTGAACTGGCTGTGTCAGTGCAGCATCACTATGGAACTCTCCTTTCCCGCCTCCCTCCTGAGTAGGCACTTGTGTTGCACTAAGTCTATTCTTTGACCCGTGGGGGCAACTGCAACCACAGCACACAACAGGTGCAACGGTAGTCTGTTGCTGTGTTCCTTCCATTTTGAGAATTTAATAAAATATTAAATAAAACTTAATTAAGTTACTCCCTATTTTTATTTTTTTATTTTATCTGTTTACGGATATTCAATTAATATTTTTTCCCACCCAATATCCCAATTATAGATTTTTTATTTCTTAATTAGTTGTTTTTGGTTTTTTTACCACACCCATTTTAGAATACCCAAAATAATTCCCACCCATTTTCCCATATTTTACGCCAAATTAAGCACCCAGCACAATATTTTTAAAATTCATGTTTCAGATCTTGTGTCTTATTTTAGATACCTTGGTATCATTCATGATTACAATCCATTGCACACATTGCGTGAGTGATTTTGTTTATATAGTGAGTTGCTATTGTGTTTCATTTTTGGTTTGCGTTTTGACACACCTTGCTTGGGTGTATTTTGTCAGCAATTTGCATAGTAAACATATGTACACCAAAAGTCAACTCACACTATTTTGTTTGTGAATTGATGTATTTTGGATTGTATTTTGAATGCGTTTGCTTTGCATGTGAGCCCTTTGTTGCTGTGTTGACCCATTTTGCCCATTAACCCCAATAAACCCTGTTAACAGAGTGTATATTTTAACCTGAGAGTTGGATTTTGTATAAATCTGAAATCAATTTGTTTAAATCTGAAGTATTTTTGCTTGTTGACATAGCTTTTAAAGCTACTGTAGATCATCTATGAGGGCTCAATGATATGTTTAATAGCTATGCTAGGTGCTAAAATATTAGGTTAAGTCTGGAACAGCTTGGGGAAATGTTTTGAAATTTCTCCAAAGTGAGTGAATAGAGAACAAAGAAGCTAGAAAAATTCAGAATTTTTTTGACATGAGTGGTTCAACACTTCTCCAAAGTATGTTGTTTGCAAAGAAAGAATCAGAGCAGGATAGCAAAATTTTAAGAGAAGGAAAATTCACATTTCTCTGAGGATGGGTCACTGAAAGGACAGAAAGCAAGCAGTTTGGGGGAACCATTTTCTTTGATTTTGCTGTAAAAATTAAAATAAAAGAAAAACACTTAAGAAATTACAGGAAAAAAGTCTCCCAGTGATTTTTTATGAGAAAAAATCAAGTTAAAACACAGCAAATCATTGAAGAAAACAGAGAAATTATTTGGGACACAGGTCATGAATTCTCAACAGTTTTCTTGGTAAAACATTTGCTTTCTATTTGAAGTTTGGAGAGACTGTGAAGCAAAGCAAAGTGTTTCAGATGTTTGAAGATAGATAGCATTGATGAGATTGGCTGGGCTTAAAACTTATTTTAGTGATGATTTTTCATTAGTAGAATAACCTAAAGCTTAATAGATTTACTCAGAAAGAGCAGGAAAATGCAATGAGATTTGTTACAGTAAGGTTGGAAGCCTATTTCATTATAAGAAAGTGAGAGCACAGATGGTTTAAGCTTTTGAAAGAACCATACTTAAGAGGATTTAGCCTAAGACAAGGGGGCTATATAAGAGCAGTTTACTAAAAAGGAGCAGGAGGGGGTTGTTATAGGAAGATGTTAATCTCAAACATGAATTGGGGTTCAAACTTGAAGATTTTTCTCCCCTAAGTAGTGAAGCTAGTTCTGGTGACCCCCAAGCAGTAGTTGGCCACCAAAAGTATACAAAAGTTTCATTCTCAGAAGGTTTCTAAGGGGATATTCACCCTGTAAATAGACTTTTACTGTAAAGTTACTCCCCCCTTTAGCCTTGGATAGGACAATCTTCTTGCATCACACCAAAAAATCTACTCAGAAACCAGTCAAGCTTGTAAATTCACTGCCTCCTTTGGCCTTGGATAGGACCGTCTTTCCTTGTTGTACAAAAAACCCACTCAAAGTCCAGCAAAACCACTTAATTCACTCAAAGATTTAGCCCACACTGTGGATGAAAGATTTGTGTTGGTGTACTCTGTGAACTCCCCAGCATTTACTGCCCCATCCATAAAGGAAACCCTAATTAATTTGGATTACTTGCTAGCTTGGTATTGACTGTTATTAATGAGTATTAAGACAGGCCAATCAAACGGCTCCACATCAACTTCCCAAGAGTTTAATGGTCCCCAAATGCCTGGCACCAACTCCAGCCAATCAGGTGGCTCTCTGGAAATTAGTGTGAAACTCTCCAGCTCCCCTGACCCAGGTCAGCAAAATTTATCCTCTGCCC
This sequence comes from Entomophthora muscae, assembly GCA_014839935.2. Classification (NCBI taxonomy): domain Eukaryota; kingdom Fungi; phylum Entomophthoromycota; class Entomophthoromycetes; order Entomophthorales; family Entomophthoraceae; genus Entomophthora; species Entomophthora muscae. The sequence continues at coordinate 191,992 of QTSX02005117.1, read as the reverse complement.
AATCAGATCCTGGTCTGTTGGTCAGGTGATTGAATTCCTGACAAACCCATCCATTAAACATAGCCAGGGGACTTTCAGTCCTCTGCTTGTTGATTTTACAATTTCAATTAAAGTTTGGGTCTTTATTGCCATTTTTCTTTGAAAATATTGTTTGGGAACTCTGTCTGAGTTTCCTATTTGTTCTAGAAAGTGGTAGTAATTTTCCCCTTTCATTTTACCTCCCTTCTGTACAGTTCAAACCCTGCTGTCCTCCCAGAGCCCCTAGAAGAAGCGTTAGTGTATAGTTGTTATTATACTTACGCTTGCTTTCAAAATAGAGAATGACTCAATCCTAGAATTTTAGTTAGATATATATATAAATACCTACTTCAATTTGGATTTCCCCTTGTTTTTGCCCAACTTTGAGTTTGCCTTTGCTTTGCCTTTAAAACACAAGACCTCCAAGACCAAGTTAAAGTTATATATCAATCCTTTAAGTCCTGGTTTGCCTTGCCTGCTGGTGGTACCTTGATTACAGTAAAAATTATTTTTTAGGGGTCTCCAAATTATACTGTTAGACTCCAAATTTTTCATAGAATTTTGTGATGATACTCCCAATTGTTAAATTTGCAGTGTTTACCTTGGTGTCACAAGTGACAAACTTCTACTGACCATGATTACTGAAAAGCCTCAACTATGGGATTCAAACCCTGAGACCCTGCAGGCTGCCAGCCTGCAGGACCAGCTGCCCGGCTGCCTGCAGATTTTTGGGCACAAGCCAGAGCAGATCTTGACTTCAGAAATTTCCTTAGATCTTGATGAATTGAAATCATCTACATCAACAACACCCACACTAAAGGTTCCTGTTATCACGACCAATCAGGGGGCAGGCCCAGCCATAAAACACAAAATAACTTGGGCCGCTGCAGGAAAGGAAATAGAGAAACTTCCCAATAAATGCAGGCCACCCAGAAATAACCAACCCCACAACCCAACAAGGAAATTGGAGTATTCCCAGTTCAAACCAGCCAATGATTTAACTCCCACAATGAATGCCAACAAAGACTGGAAAGATTAGGTAAACAGTACCACTCAGACCAGAGAAATTTGTAAAAGTTTTCCCATGAAAGATGGGCATACTTATACCCTGGACCACCAGGAAGATGCCCATTGCCATTCTTGCAATAAAGTGACATGAACCTTTGGTTCAACCAGGTTATTCCATATTTGATTTTAGTTCTATTTTATCTACAGTCTACCTCCCACGGTCCCGCCCCCATGCCCTACAGCCCCAAGAAACTGCAGACCAACCACCCAAGTTTTACCGTCCAACAGGAGCTCCCTACAGCCCAGTGCATTTCACCAAGTACCCCCCAACCCTGCGTATTTGGAATTCACCCTAGAGGAAATCCTAATCTACAACCCTGAGGCCAGAACTAGAGAGACTGAAACTATCTACAGGGAAGGTAATAAGATCACTAGACCTCCCCTGTTATTTTGCAACAAGTACAACTACCTGCCTGCATATTTGGTCCCAATGACTCTGCCCCTCACCCTGCGGCCCAACCGCCCACAAGAATCTGTTGTTGCCAATGGATTCACTTCTACTCAGATATTTGGGGTGATGTATATCACCCTTACCAGCTTGATAGATTCTATGGTACCCACCAGCAGACCTTGGGCCCTCCTGGGCAAATTGTTATCTTATATTGTAAAGTTAGCTCCCATCCTGTGGTGGGCCCTCCCTGCCGGGCCCGCAGGCCGTCCACCCGCAAGTTCTCAGGAGCCTGCCACAGGCTGGATCCCTGACACTTGGCTCCATTTTTACTGCTTCTCTGGTTGACCTCCCCCAATTTGTGGCTGCGCCTCTTCTCTTTGGCATGCCTTGTGAGTGATGAACCCTCTAGCCTTCTGTTTTTTCTGGGTGACCTCCTCACTTCTGGAGAGGCCATAGTCAAGAGCCTGACTTGTGACAACCTGAAGTTGCACTCTACGGAGTCCATCTCATCTGCTCCCAGCACTGAGGTCCCTCCCTTGTCTCCCCCTTAGATGCCAGAGGATACAGATTCAGTCCCCCTGAAGGAGATGGAGATCCTTCCTTCTGTTCCCTCTTGTGCCCTTTGGTTGGTTGCTGGCTTTTCATTGATGGGTTTGAACTCCTACTTCCCTCAACTGTTCCTGGTTTCCTCCCTCTGGTCCCCTCTCAGAGCAGCCGTCCCAGTGATTCACTGGGTGGCATCCTGGTGGTTTGTCCTGCCAGGATGGGAGCCAAACTTAGTTAGTTTAGCCCCCCTCTCTTACATAATCAACAATCCCATTTCTTCTGCCTTTGAAGCCTTTGGCTACTGGTGTTAGAGCTTACTTCTTACCCTTGTCTGTGCCAGCCTGGGATTGCTCCTTGCTGGATTCCTTTTGATGTGGGCTGTGTGGCCACTTCTGTCCTCCTTAAAGTTGTGTCTCACTGATAAGTCTGCCTCCTCCTTCACAGCTTCTTTGGACGCATCAGCAGTAAATATCACCCTGGTCTCTCCCTTTACCCCTCTCTCCGTGGCTGTGTGTGGAAAAGTTCTGGATGTTCTTGGCAAGTTGCAGCTCTGTCTTTTGGCAGACTCTGTATCTCTTGATACTCCTATCTTGGATGCTCAGAGATCAGTGGCTCTCCTGGATGCTCTTGATGGTGACGCCTGTCTTTGGGTGCGCACACTCCTCTGTCAAAGTCAGGAATTGAGAGATACTTCTTTCCTCCTTACTCTGGTTTCTTCAGCAGTGGCTGCTTCAGGTTCCAAGGCCTTGGTTATATTCAAGACTCTTTGTTTCAAAGGCCTTGCCCCTGATCTTGCCTCCCATGTTGAGTGTTTTGGAGTGAAAGCTGCCTCTCTGGATCTCCCTACCAAGATGGCAGTGGCCATGTTCTGCAACTCCTTGGACGCTGCTTCAGCTGACAAGAGTGCGTGGGACCCAGCTCCTACCTCCCTTGAGAAGGCATTTGCGTTGGCCTGCAAGCTTGGAGCCAAGCCAGCCTACCAGCCCAAGTCTGGTGTGCTGGCCCATCTCCTGGTCTCTAAGCCCACCCAGGCTAAAGCCCCTGCAACCAAACCTCCCAAGACACCTGCCATCAACGTGATGTGTTGTCCCCACCAGGTCCCCAACTGGCCCACCCCCACAGGATCCCTCTCTGTCTTTGCGGCTTTAGCTGCCATCCCTGAGGTTTCTTCCTGAAACCCTGCTGAATCCATTCTGAACCTGCAGAATAAAGAAGATCTTTCTTAATTCCTTTTTCTGCAACCTTTTATACTAGATCCTGTCAGGCTAAGGCTACAGTTTTGATGGATACAGGTGCTGCAGGCAACTTTATGGACCTGGCACTGGCCCAATCCTTGGGTTTGTCCTTGCTCCCTCCTCAGAGCCTTATTGCTGCCAGCAAGGTACCGGTCCTCAGCTATCCCCTCACTAACCCACTTAGTTACTGTACAGGCTCACACATGTTTGTGAGTAAATTCTCTGCTGTTGAGGATCTACTGTATCATGTAATTGTGGGTGTGGGGTGGCGGCGGCGCCACTTGGTGCAGATTGACTTCCTCATCAACAAGCTTCACTTCTTACTGGACAGATCCCCAGGCTCCTTCCCCCTTCTCCCCTTGGGGTGGTAACTGCCTGAGTCATGCTTGTCTCTTGCGGCAACCCCGGTCTCTCCTCCCAAGCCCTTTGCTCTTCCAGCCATCCTTGCTCCCTTCAAGGACGCCTTTGACACTACCCTTTCCTGTGCCCTCCCTCCACACTCTTGCCACAATTTGACCTTTAAGACAACAGTTGTCCTTGTAAAAATTGACGCCCCAATGTACCCTCTTAGCAAATTGGAGGGTAAGGCATTGGGCGCGTGGTTGGACAACATGCTGGCAAAAGGGTGGATAGTCAAGAAGGCTTCCTTGGTTAGCTCCCCGGTGGTTTTTGCTAAGAAATCAGATGTGTCCCTTTGGCCATGCATTGATTATACCCTCCTCAACAATGTCACCTTCCCAGACTGCTACCCCCTCCCCTTGGAAGCCTCTATTGCCCAGTCCATTGCCAAGTCTTGTGTCTTTTCAAAACTGGATCTGGTTTATGCATTCAACCAGGTCCACATGGCAGAGGGGGATGAGTGGCTCACAGCCATAAAAACTTGGCGTGGGTGCTTCTAATTCACAGCCATGCCTTTTGGCTTGAAGAACGCTCCTGCAATCTTCCAGCAAGTCACTGAGGATGCTTTGGGGGACCTTTGCTTTTCCTGTTCTATGGCGTACATTGACAACATCCTAATCCACTCCCCCACTCCCAAGCAGCACACAAAGGACTTGGTGGCTGTGATGGCGGCTATCCACAAAGCCAGGCTGTTCATCAAGCCCAGAAAATGCAAGTTCTTCAAGTCAGAGGTTACCTTCTTGGGTAATTTGGTCCTGAATGATGGGCATGCAATCTCCAGACAAAGCTAAGTCTCTCTGCAAGTGGGCTACTCTGCGGAATCATAAGGAGTTGTGCTGCTTTCTGGGTAAGGTGATCTTTCTTAAGAAGTTCTCCCCCGCTATCTCAGAGATTCCTGCCCCTCTGCATCCTCTGGCTGGCAAGAACGCCTCCTTTGTGTGGACCCCAGTATGCCAGGAGGCCTTTGAAGCCATCAAATAAGTCTTTGTTTCTACCCTGGTACTGCTTCATGCCAACACAAGCAAAAAGTTCATTGTTGCCTGTGACGCCTCTAATGTGGCTGCTGGGGAGGTTCTCCTTCAAGAGCACAATGGCCAGGAGCTCCCAATTGCTTACTTCACCAAGAAGTTTACCCCCAACAAGTGTTCCTGGGCGGTGTTTGATAAGGAGCTGCAGGCTGTGGTGGACGCCATCACCCATTGGAGAGACCACTTGCAGGGCGCGCAACATGAGTTTATGGTTTGTACAGACCACAAAGCCCTCTGCTACTTCCGCAAACCCCAGAAGCTACTCCCTTGTCAGGCACACGTCATGCAGACACTCTTGGGTTACAAGTTCAAATACAAGTTTGTGAAGGGCGGACTTAAAATTCTCCCTGACCTGTTGAGCTGCAACCCTGCAATGTACCTGGTGAGAGGAGAAAAAGACCCTCAGGTCACTATCATCCCAGAGTCCTCAATCCTCCCAGAGTCTGGCTCTCCTATTCCCCAAACCCCAGACACAACCCCTGTTGCTCCCCCCAGATACTGGTAATTGGTTCTACCCCCTCACCTGAGGCAGCTCCACCACTTGCTCTCCCTGGTATGCTCTTGTATGACATCCTGGTGGCCCAGCACTCCTCACCAGACGGCCAAGCTATCTGCGCAAAGCTGTTCCCTAACTCTGCATCTAATGGTCTTATACTCTTAAAGATAGGATAATTTACCAAAATGACAAAGTATGGGTTCCAAAGGAATTGTGGCCGCGTGTCATGACACAACATCATGATCCTCCCCTATTTAGACATCCCAGTACAATGAAGTGGCTTGAACTCATCAGGCGCACGTATATCTGGGTTAGGATAGCCAAAGCAGTAGGCCCCTAGATTAAGAAGTGTGTTACCTGTGCCTTCTCTAAACTGGACCGCTCAGGGAACAATGGCCTTCTCCACCTCCTGAAGCAGTCTCAAGGCCCATGGCTGTCCATCTCAGTTGACTTTATGGTGGCACTTCCCTTGTCAGGAGGCCTTTGACTCCATCATGGTGGTAGTTGACCAGTTCACCAACTACTTGGTCTTCATCTCATGCTTAACTATGTTGGACTCAGTGGGGATGGCAAACCTGTTTGTGAAACACATCTTTGCTAACTTTGGCCTACCTCAAGAGATCATCAGTGACTGTGGCCCCCAGTTTACATCCATGTTCTGGGAGTTGCTACTGGGGATCCTGAACATTAAGCCATGCAGATCTACTTCCTTCCACCCCCAGTCAGACAGGCAAACAGAGAGGGTCAACCAAACCATGGAGAAGCACCTGCACTGTTAGGCTAATGCCTCCATGAATTACTGGTCTGATGATCTCCCACTAGCTCAGTTTGCTTACAATAACACTGTGCACGCCTCCACAGGAGCATCCCCTTTCCAGGCCACCTTAGGGTTCTCTCCAGATTTTGTGATAGGTCTCTCTCTTCAAGCAACTGTACCTGCTGCTGCAGACATGGCAGCTCACCTCAAGTCCATCCACCTCAAAGTCTACAGCACCCTAACCAAGTCTATTGAGGCCTACAAGAAGGCAGCAGACAAAAACAGACAACCAGCTCCCCAATACGCGGTGGGTTCACTAGTGATGCTGGATGCCACCAATATCCAGATGAAGGTTTCCTCAAGGAAATTTGCACCAAAGAGGCTAGGCCCCTTCAAAGTCTTGGAGGATAAGAGCAATGGTGCTTTTGTGTTAGACCTCCCCCTCCTACCACATACACAATACCTTCAACGCCTGTTGTCTATCTCCCTTCAAAGGAGACCTCCCCAGAACGCCTGATCTCACCTTAATTGACAGTACCCCTGAGTATGAGGTGGAGGCTATAGTGGCCTCACGCAGGGTCCAGAAGGCCCTCCAGTACTGTGTGTCCTGAAAGGGATACTCCATGTACAACAAAAACTGAGTAAGCTCCTCAGACTGTGGGAACTGCTGGGATCTGGTACAGGAGTTCCATAAGAACAACCCCACAGCACTTAGACCCCCCAAGTCTCTCCTGGCGCTCAAGATCCCTAAAGTGCACAAGAACTTCTCTATGGCCACCCTTCCCCAGGGCAGCATATGACCCCAGGAAAAAGGGAAGGATAATGTAAACTCACTGCCTCCTTTGGACTTGGATAGGACTGTCTTTCCTTGTTGTACAAAAAAACTGCTCAAAGTCTAGCAAAACCACTTAATTCACTCAAAGATTTAGCCCACACTGTGGATGAAAGATTTGTATTGGTGTACTCTGTGAACTCCCCAGCATTTACTGCCCCATCCATAAAAGAAGCCCTAATTAATTTGGATTACTTGCTAGCTTGGTGTTGACCGTTAAAATGAGTATTAAGACAGGCCAATCAAATGGCTCCACATCAACTTCCCAAGAGTTTAATGGTCCCCAAATGCCTGGCACCAACTCCAGCCAATCAGGTGGTTCTCTGGAAATTGGTGTGAAACTCTCCAGATCCCCTGGCCCAGGTCAGCAAAATTTATCCTCCACCCAATAAGATCCTGGTCTGTTGGTCAGGTGATTGAATTCCTGACAAAACCATCCCTTAAACATAGCCAGGGGACTTTCAGTCCTCTGCTTGTTGATTTTACAATTTCAATTAAAGTTTGGGTCTTTATTGCCATTTTTCTTTGAAAATATTGTTTGGGAACTCTGTTTGAGTTTCCTATTTGTTCTAGAAAGTGGTAGTAATTTCCCCCTTTCATTTTACCTCCCTTCTGTACAGTTCAAACCCTGCTGTCCTCCCAGAGCCCCTAGAAGAAGCGTTAGTGTATAGTTGTTATTATACTTACGCTTGCTTTCAAAATAGAGAATGACTCAATCCTAGAATTTTAGTTAGATTTATATATAAATACCTACTTCAATTTGGATTTCCCCTTGTTTTTGCCCAACTTTGAGTTTGCCTTTGCTTTGCCTTTAAAACACAAGACCTCCAAGACCAAGTTAAAGTTATATATCAATCCTTTAAGTACTAGTTTGCCTTGCCTGCTGGTGGTACCTTGATCACAGTAAAAATTATTCTTTAGGGGTCTCCAAATTATACTGTAGAATCCAAATTTTCCATAGAATTTTGTGATGATACTCCCAATTGTTAAATTTGCAGTGTTTACCTTGGCTCCATTTTTACTACTTCTCTGGTTGGCCTTACCCAATTTGTGGCTGCGCCTCTCCTCTTTGGCATGCTTTGTGAGTGATGACCCCTCTAGCCTTCTGTTTTTTCTGGGTGATCTCCTCACTTCTAGAGAGGCCATAGTCAAGAGCCTGACTTGTGACAACCTGAAATTACACTCTAACAAGTCCATCTTATCTTCTCCCAGCACCAAGGTCCCTCCCTTGTCTCCCCCTTGGATTCCAGAGGATACAGATTCAGTCCCCCTGCAGGAGATGGAGATCCTTCCTTCTCTTCTCTCTCGTGCCCCTTGGTTGGTTGCCAGCTTTGTGTTGATGGGTTTGAACTTCTACTTCCCTCAACTGTCCCTGGTTTCCTCCCTCTGGTCCCCTCTCAGAGCAGCTGTCCCAGTGATTCACTGGGTGGCATCCTGGTGGTTTGTCCCGCTAGGATGGGAGCCAAACTTAGTTAGTTTAGCCCCCCTCTCTTACAAAGCCCCTTAATTTTCTTGAGGATTTAGCCCACACAGTAGATGAGAGATCCATGTTGGCATACCCTTCCCAGGTGGTAAATATTGATGTGCTGAACTCTGTTTTGCCTTTGGAGGAAACACTGATTAATTTGGATTATTTCTTGGCTTGGGGTTGTCCGCACTTAAAATCAATTAAGTTCAAGCAATCAGGTTGCACTACTGTTAAATCACCAAATCCCAATCCAACTGGATTGAATGCTGATTTAAATAACTCCAGTAATGCCAGCCAATCAGAGTAAAAGCAGGAAATTATTGAAAAACTCTCCAACTCAATGGATTTGCCTTTGCAAAATTTCTCTACCAGCCAATCAAACCCATTGCTTGGGTCAGGAGACCTCTCAATTTGAAGCCAGTTTCCCTCAAAGAAAGACAGGGAACTTTTGGTCCCCTGCTTGCTCATTCTTTCAAAATAAAGTTCTTAACTTTCTCAAACTTGTGGTTAAAATTTTGGGGTCCTTCTTATAGCTCCCCTCTTACTCCTATATTTTTTAGTATTAGAATCTTTGTTGTTTACCTCCCCTGCCTTTCCCTGGCTTACAGTGTTGTTTTTGAAGCCTCTAAAGTTAATGTTAGTGTTAGTATATACACTTACCTTAGTTGCTCTCAAAAACCTAGTTTGAACTTTAAAATCAGTGTTATAATCTTTATAATGCTTAATTTAAATTTGAAATTGTTTTCCACTTGCTCTGAATTTTGCTTTGGCTTTATATACGCTTGTCTAGTTCCTCCCCTATTATTGGAAAGTGTATAGCTTGCGGATGCCGCCTCTTGGTTTCTAAGCGCCTACCAAGACCTCCAATTCCAAAGTTCATTAAATTCGACCAGTTGCACTTTGAAAAGGGTTTAAATTACTTTCTGCCCTCCATTCTTAAAATAATGCTGGTCTTCTCTGTGAAGTTTGTGGTGTTCACTCTGGCTCCTGCTCTGGTAATGATTTGGACTATGTCTCCAGATCTTTGGACCTGTATTTCCCATTCATTTTACTACGTAGGAAGTAACCCCTCTCAATTGATGTATATGTTTGAGGAAATTCCTGGACAAGCCCAGGAAATTCTTTTCACTAGTGAGAATGTTGTGAAAAGTCTTACCTGCAACAATTTTGAGTTTTCTGCCCTCAAATTGGTCCCCTCTGCGCCACCTGGTCCAGTCCCCCCTGCATTCCCCCTCTCTGAGGCCCCAGTTGTTCCGGTCCAAGAAGAAGGTTTAGTTGCCCAAGAGCATGCTCCCAAGCGGGCCAACTAACTGCTTGGTAGAATAGTCTTGATGGATCTGGATTCCTACTTTCCCCAACTGTCAGCTGTGTCCTCCTTGTGGATGCCCCTTCAAGCGGCCATACCAGTACTGCACTGGATGGTATCCTGGTGGATCCTTCCCCCAGGATGGGAGCCAAACTTAGTTAGTTTAGCCCCCCTCTCTAGCATTTACAAACCCCATATATTTATAAGCAATAGAAGAACAATTTTTTGCACAAATATTATGCCCAAATGCTAGGAAATAGGAACAGTATAGAAAGCAATGCAGAAGAAACTCCAGCAGCAAAACTCCCAGTGAGGAATGAAACAGGCTATCAAAGGGCCTTACACTCATAGCAAGAGGAAAATAAATTCCTAGAAAAGGAGTTTGGGACCTTCTTTCAAGTGCTATACACTCCCCAGAAAGACAAACCCAAGCATATATAATAATTCCTGGAGAAGATGATAGATATTGATAGGAAAGGTTTAGGAGGGTTTGAAGTACTTCAAGCAAATTATAATGTACTAGGAGTAGAGCTCAATTACTTAAAGGATAGGAACTAGTCCAATTAGTCCCTGAATTTTATCCAGAACACCTAATTGCCACTTCTTGGGAGCAGGAGTGCCACAGGGCTCATAAAATATCAAGAGATAAGACTCAACTTTAACCAGAGCTTATTCAAGATCATCTTCTCTGAGAGCAAGGGACCCCTATATCATAACATCTGTCCTGAAACTCCAAGAAATTATTGTAAGGTTCAATGATGTCTCAGCAAAACTCTTGAGCAACTCCTATCAAACCATGAGGTACAATGAGCCATACAAATTAAGGGCTTTTTACCAAAGGAACAACCACTGTACTTTCTAATACCCAAGGCAGACAAAACTCTCCAAAAACATTACAAAAGCTCTATAAAAGGACTTTATTTACCTCTCACTATTAATATATGGGTCATAGTAATTTTTGTCATCAAAAAAATGATTTATTGTAATTGATCATAGTTTATCATGCCCCCAACAAGTTTACTTTAAAAAATACCCCTACCATTTATTGATGATTTGTTTGATACAATCAAAGATGCTAAAATCTTTAGTAAGATTGATCCCACCACAGATTAAAACCAAGTTAATATCACACCTGTGATGAGGCTAAGACAGCCTTTAAGACATGTTATAGTTCATTTGAGTGCTGAGTCAGGAAATTTGGTATTATAAACATTTTATCTAGATTTTCAATGTTAATTAATAAATATTTTAAGGGGTTTATTAAAAAGCACATACTAGTATATCTGGATGTCATCATTGTGTTCATTCATAATCCTAAAAACATTTATAGCACTTGTACACTATCCTCAATGCACTCTGAAAAATTTGGCTGGTAGAAAACCCTTTTAAGTCTGAGTTTCTTCAGACAGAGCTACTATTTCTTGGCCACAAAATATTGACGGAGGGCATCAAGTTTGACTTAGGCAAAACCAAGGCCAACACAGATATTCTGAATTTCACAAATTTAATAAAAGTCCATATCTTCCTGGGTATGATTGCTTATGTGAGAAAATTTATTTGTAACTTTGGTGAGTTAATAGCTCCACTTACCAAGTTGATAGACATCAAGAATGGTGTTCCTGGGCACTCATTAAAGACCAAGTCTATGAGAAACTCAAGAAAAGCCTCACCAAATCTCCATCTCTACATTTCCCTAACCATTAATGCCAGTAAGATCTTAAAACCAATGCCTCATATAAAGCCGTAAAGGGGTGTCCTCTGAATAGAAACTAAAGATGAGAGCTTCCTCCCTGTAGCCTAAAAACCCTGAATTTTAACAGAGACTGAGCAGCATTACCCTATCCACTATAAAGAGTTAGCTTTCAGTGTTCATTACATGGAGAAATGATGCTGATATTTGTAGGGTATCAATTTTCTTCATGTACTTATTGATCAAAGATCCCTACAGTATTTTAGCACACAGTTACATATGTTCTAACATCAGGCCATCTAGATTAAACACCTATTACCCTATCAACTGCAAATACAGTATAAACCTGGAAAAGAGTTGTTTATAGCTGATTTAATCTCCATATTATATGTTGATATGATCATAGGACATAATGGCCTAGACCCTAACTGGCCCTAATATACATGCATCTTGAAACCAACCATTACAAGGGGGTCAACCATGTAATTATTTATAAGATAAAGGATAAAAAGCTGGCTTTTTATAGTGTATTAGTCCTTTACATAGAGTACAAAGACTAATAACCCTTGGAATAGCTGACAGAGGTTGAAACCACTAAATTGCAGTCCAGTTGGCATGATGGCTATCAACCAAAAAACAGCCTTGTCCAAGGTTTTTTAGCAACCAAAATTCCTGGAAAATGCACTTAAGACATAACAATTTACAGTAAAAAAATGAGGTTGAACATTAGGTATAATGTCATTTCATGCATTCAAGAGAGACAGGTAACTTGAATGAACTGAGAGGAGCTGGTAAAGAGATACTATTTCATGTGATTGTGAGGCCTGTCAGACAAACCCCTATCACAGCCAAGTAACACCAACAACAAGGAAGTTTAGATAAAATTACTTATCTTGGCTGATGGGGGACTAACAGAATCTTTGAACTAAATAACTTAATAAACTAAGGAATAAAACAATTGAAGGTAGACTTTTCAACTAAATGATGGTGTACCATCAATGAGTTAAAATTGCTTTATTATATATTGGCTCACAGCAGCCTGGCAGATGGCTGTCTATGAATGCAATTATTTGAGCAATTGAGTGATGTAAATGCCATGAGTCTAGTGAGTGCTGGTGCTGAGTCATCTTCTTGGGGTCTTTAACTGAGGTGATGTGAAGGAAAAATGATGATGAAATTCTGAATAACCTACTGCATGAGTAATAAAAACCAAAATTCAGACTAAATAAAATAACAGCAAAAATTGCAGGCTAGGAACCCTTAAGAAAAACTGGCCCAAAATTGGAAATAATGAAATGAGTAAAGTCAAGATGATTGAGAAAACAAGAAGCTAAAATGCTGAGCATAAGTCAAATCATCAACAACAAAGAAAATTTCATATTATAAATCCTCTACAAAAAAATTGATAAGGAAGGGTTGAGAAGTTGAAGTTTGGATTATAACTAATTAAAAAGTAGAATTGACAAGATAGCAAAAAAACATGGTACAAGGGCACCACAGAAATTAATGCTTCAAGAGAAGTCATAAAATCTGTTATAAAATAAAATTTGATAGAAAAACTTAAACTTTACTGGTATAGCCTTAGCTATACAACTACTGATATTCTGTTGTGAATCTAGTAGCTAGCTATGAATTTTTGGAGTGCTGATGCAACTCTGTACATCAAATGATGCAGTCACTATTTATGGCACAATAAATAATTTTGGCGCTATTTTTACACCAAAAAAACACCAAATTGTTTGAACAGTCTTTTTAGGGCCTTGTAGGCTAAATTTGAAATTTCTGTTTTAATCACAGCTATAGCTATGGTCCATTTTATGCCAATAATAATATTCAAATCCTGAATATACTTAACTTTTATGCTGGATTTTCAGTTTTTCTTTTTTTACGTTTTGAACAGCCAATCCCCTTATAAATTAAAGCTACCATGACATACACTACCATCAGGTTTGAGTATTGATTGTAATAATATCACTTTATTGGCATCTATTATTAATTCCATATTTGATGAATCAAATTAGGTCTCACTGGCACTAATATGGATATTTTTATGCCACTGGAACTTTATTAAATTAGCTGCATGAATGTTTAGCTTGTAATGCTAATCTTTGTCCTGAAAACTATGCTTAGGAAATGACATTTAGGACACTGGCTCTAGTCTTTGGGGATCTAGAAGATGTTTTTGGTGCATTTTCAGACCCCAGACAGGCTGTCCTGCTTTATTGTCCTTGATGCCATTATTCATGCTGTAGTGTTGATCTTTATGTGTCTTTTGAGTAGATTGGGCATATACTGACTTGATTTCTGCCATCATCCTGTCCATCAATTTCATTGTCTTGTCTTTTTTCATATCCTGGATAATGCTTGATATTGTAACATCATGTGATCTTGTTGTGCAAAAATGTGTCATTCTTGTTCTGGCTGCAGTTCTGCGCTTATTAGGGTGTCCAATGATGAGAAATACTGCAAATTATTGGCATTCTGATAGGGATCTGTTTTTTTTGCTAATATTTCAAACTGAAAGTGAAAAATGATCCTGATTTCATCCTACCATGTTAACTATGTCAGGAGTGATACTGAAAAAAAGGCACAAGAAACATCTGTCATCAGGCAGAGACAAGGAAAATAACACCCTAAATTTCTACAACAGCTCAGAGGTAAAATCCTTCATCATCATGTCTTAGGTCACATTTGTGTCTGAAACTTATACAAGATCTTGAAGCATAAGGTACAATGGCCATGCATGTGCCAAGACAACCCAAATCCTCTAAAAACCTCAGTGCTGTACAGGAGAAACCCATATATCCCATAACTGCCAAGTCTGTTCTTTCAGAAAAAGCCCTGAAACCCTTCAAACAACAAGCTCTTGGCATTGTGGGACCATTAACCAGGAGAAAACTAGAAGAAAGTCCATCATCACTGCCACCAGCTAATTTATTTTTTGACCTCTTTCCTGGGTGACCACAAATCAAACTGCTATCACTGTGGCCCAATTTATTAGAAATGAAACTGTAGCCTGCTTTGGCTGCCTTAAACAACTTATCATGGATTGTGGAAAGAGACTTGTGAGGGACATCATAGAAGCCTATTGTGTTGAAAATGCTCTTGAGAGGATAGTGATTAATCCCTACTATCATCAAGCCACTGGGTTGGTGGGGAAATCAACAGTTGGTTAGTACAAGTGCTACCCAAACTATTGCAAGAGCCTCCCAACACAACATGGACAGAAACTTATTTTCACCCTGCTCCTTATTCTGAGAGCTGGATTTAACTGCAGTTTCAGGTTCAGCCTCAGCACCCTGGCATCTGGAACTCCAGATGGGTGTTGAAACTTTCTCAGGGTTGACTGACCTTAACTTCTCCCACCAAACCTTGCCTTAAAGTTTCTCCCTCCCTTGAAAAATGATGTACCAGGGCCCAGGAGGCAGAGCGCACACAATTTCAGGAGGCCAGAAAAAGCCTGGAAGCTTGTTACTCCTGTTAAAACCACGTATTTGCTCTTAACTGACAACAAGAGAAAAATCTAACCCATAACTCTTTGGCCCTTCAAGGTGGCCACTGTTATGCATAATCACACCTACTACTTAGAAAACACCAATGATAACTCTAAGTAACTCCATCACACTGTTTGAGCCCCTGCCATAATGTTTCTGCTCAGAAATACCTTTTTCCCACCTATTCAGATGCTCTACAGGGTTACATGGTTATCAAATATGACAGGGCGGGGCAAGGGGAGTGCTGCAAGCAAAAAGATAGTCCTAATTATCACTGTGTCTCACAATACATATAAAGGACTCATCAAGTCACCTTGTGTTTTATTCCCCTGATTCTCTCAACTTGATGGGAAATCATATTCTCTTGTAGGGAGCAAATGAAATTACAACAATGGTCTTTCACATGTTTGGACCTGATTTTGATCATACCAATCATTCCACCCCCTTAGTGATGCAATGGGTTACTATCTTGGTATAAGGATTCCAACTGCTTTCAATAAAGATCATCTTATTTCTAAGCTTATTTCTGTTCTTTTCCTGGACAGCTGTCTTTCCTAATGTAATATGGAGCTATAACTGGTTAAGTTGCAACCACATGTTAGCTGGATCAAAGGAAAGTGTGGATGAGTCAGTCAACCTAAGAGGTTGCTAGGAATGAATCATAGAAAAATTTGTCTATAGAGCTACTAGAGATCTAGCCCATTGGCTACTTCCAATAAAGCCATCTTATTCCTAAGAGGAGAGAAATGAAAGGATGGAAGAAAAAAGATAAAGATGAAGACATGATGATGTATAAGTTGGGTTTATCTGAAGAGCCAGAAGGAGAACCTTGGGATACACAGTAGGCAAGAGAAGGGAAGATCTTATATCTTTATTGTAAGAGAAGCTGAGGAATAATGTGAGGAAGTTGCGTCAAAAGCCTTGGATGCATTTGTAAATGCTGTGGAACACAGTTCAGGTTAATTCATCCCATTCTGAGCCTTTTAAAAGGGGGTTAAATAACCATAATGATTCAGTGGTTCAGTAGGTATGAGGCAAATTAGCAGGCCTATTTTTGCTGACACAAAGGACTAAGAATCTTCATAATTAATCACACCCAATATAAAATTGTAGTTGAAATGACTTAAAATCTAAATAAAAGTGAAAAACCAATAATAAAACAATCAACTAAATTCCCAAACCTAATGACAGGAGAATCCTGACAGGATTTCATTATTCCTGGTATATTCTAATAGGAACTGATGTCAGGATAAAGTAGAGAGAGAGCTTGTCATAATTGATCAAATGGGGAATGTACACCCAAATTAGGATGACATTACCAATGAGGAGGAGACAGTGTGTGTTTACTCAGAAATGATAACCCTTGAAGAATGAATAAGGAAAGGTGCAGCGGAAGATTATGCACAGGTACATCAGGAAGACCTTAATTTGGCTCAATTTCAAGGAATCAGCAGCATAGATAGGCTCACATTCAATTTTGCGGGTTTCAGGAATCATTTCAGCAGGAGGTGGAAGATTACCAGGAAATTGCAGAGGTGAGAAATCAGAATCTAGCAGTCTGGTTATTACAAATCTGATTGAAAAATATTGAAATAAGTGAATCATTTAGGCAAGATATTTATTGCAAGTAAAATATCAAACTACTAAGGTAGTTTGGTGGGGACAATTGTTACTTAAAGCCTTTGGGTATATCTTGATGAGGTGGCCTCCTTGTATACAATATTTGGACAGCTTACAGATACCACCAATGGTGGTTATTTAAGCTGTTACCTGACCTCCTTTAAGGTCAGGATTTATGAACAGCAGGTCAAGTAAGGAAAAATTGGGCATGGGGCATCTGTGCCCCACTTGGACCCAATTTCCTGTGCCACCACCCACTTGCAATCAATTGTTAGATTTAAATCTACAATTGCTGCAAGCTGTAAAGACCCAACAATTGGGGAAGTATTCTAGCAAAATAAGGGACCAAGTTGGCAACTTGGAAGCCTGTGAGCGCCGTCACAATTGAATAGACCGTCATCATCAATTGAAAGACTTTGGTGTGTACGTTATAACATCTGAAATAACCGGCAAAATACATGAGTACGTAGTATATACATGTGTATATGGCTACAGACTGGGTGGAGTGGGGAAATACCAGCATGGGCCAGGAGTACTTCTTGGAGGAGTTGAGCTGTGCCAGCTTCTTGTAGTAATACTTTCCAGGTGGTTTGTTGAATGGCCCATGCTGTTGGTTATATTGGTGGCCCCCAATCCCTAGGCATGCTGTGAGGATAGCTGAGAAGATTAGGTGATTCATCTTCTGATCATGGGGAAGGACAGACAAAGCTTAGTGTCTTGTTTAACTTCTTGTAGGTAAAGTTTTTGAATTGATTTATGTGATACTATTGAGGGGTAATTTCACTCAATGATAGCACAAACTATCATCAAGTGATTTGGCTTTATTATATACTATCATCCTTGTGGGGCATGAATAGTGCAAAACATTGAACAGGGAACCCCAAACACTTGGTGTTGTCTGGAATTCCCTTTTGGGAGTGGGATGGGAATGGATTGGCAGGCAATGAATTGTTAATCTTGGCATTGCATGACTTTGGAGCTTCTTCAGGTACTTTCATGCAATCATATTCAACTTCTGTAGTTGATGCATTAATTGTCATGCTGGGCATCTTGTAAGCCCCCTCCAAATTTGGTAGGTTCCAAATTTGGGCAGCAGTTCCCCCATTTTTGGGTTTGGGGAAATTGTCTTTTGGGGATTCCCAATTGGGCAATTTCCCCATTTGGCAGGGGTGGGTGGTCCTGCCATGGGGGATGCGCTGTCCCCCGCTGGCTGGCTGGGGGATCAGAAGGCAGGAGCAGGAAGGCGGGGGTTGGCTGGTGGCGTGCAGCTGGCCGCGCGGTCCGCAGCTGGGGTATAAAACCTGTTTTTCCCAAAATTTAATTTTTTAATTTCTGTTTCTTTGACCGGGTGTTTTGCGGCAGTTTTCCCAATCAGGGGGAACTGCTGAAATTTTTTATTTTGCTCTTCAAGCCCAATTGCACCCAAAAGTTTATCTTGACACAAGGTGTTGTCAGGAATATTCCTGACAGTCACCTTTCCTTCCCTTCTTGGCAGACCTGTCTGTTGGTGGTACTGGGCAATAAGTTCAGGAGTGTTGGCAAGATTCTTTATGGGTTCCCATGAGTTTGATTCTGGAGGGTACCCTACCCATGAAACTAGGTACTGGACCTGGTTGCAAAATTTTCTGTGTCCTAGTATGGCCTCCCCCTCCCACTCTGGGGTGTGTTTTAGGATTGTTGGCAGGGGGTTACTGTCTTTAGTCTGATGCGTGTGGGGGCTTCCTCTCTCTGCCTCTAATTTGAATACATGGAAGATGTTGTGGGCACTTGATTGTTTGGGGAGCTGTACTATGTACATTGTGTCAGAGATTTGCTGGAGTACTTTGAGGGGTTCAATGTGGCAGGGTCCTAGCTTTCTACCCACTTGGTTGATCTTGAGGTTCTTGTTGTCAAGGTATACATTGGAACCTACTTAAAATTCAGGGTTGGTGTGTCAGTGTTTGTTGGCTTGGACCTTGTACTTCTGTTGGGCATCTCTGAGGTTAGTCTATAGGTGTATCTGGGTATTCCCTTAGATTTTGGAAGTACTTGTTGGCTTGAGGTACTGTCCCTGGACAGCCTTTGGTGGGGATTTCTTGAGGGGAAAACCCGTAGTTGACCGTAAATGGGGACATCTTGGCTCCCAAGTGGTAGGAACTGTTGTAGCTAAACTGGGCCAAGGGTAGTAGTTCTGCCCAGTTATCCTGCTTAGTGTTGACGTAGGCGCAGAGATAATTTTCCAGTATCTGTTTAAATTGCTCTGTTTGTCCCATAAGTTTGAGGGTGGAAGGCTGTTGACAGGTTGAGCTTTACTTGGAGTTGTTGCATTATTTCACCCCAGAATTTGGAAGTGAACTGGGTCCCTCTGTCTGAAACAATGTCTTTGGGGAGACCATGGTGATGGTAGATGTGGTTAAGGAATAACCAAGCCGTGGTGGTGGCTGACATTCCTGAGGAGCAAGCAATGAACTCTGCAGCTTTGGTGAGGCGGTCCACAATAACCAGGATCCCTGTGAAACCTTGACTGGGAGGTAGGTCCATAATGAAGTCCATGGAGATAGATTCCCATGGCATGGATGGGATTGGAAGGGGTTGGAGCAACCCCTGTGGCTTCTGTGTGGAGTATTTGTTCCTCATACATGAGACACATTGTGAAATGTAGTCTTTCACTTGGGGAAACATGGATGGCCGCCAGTAGCTGATTCAAAGGTGTGCTATAGTTTTCTTGATTCCTCTGTGACTGCCTAGAAGGGAGTCATGTAGCTCTTGTAGGACCTGATTCTGAATTGCTCCTGGGGGTACCACCAATCTATTGAGTCTGTAAAGGAAGCCCTTGTGGGTAGAGTAGTTGGGGTTGGGTTTTGAGGAGTTCATTTTGGCAATTAGGTCTTTGATGAGTGAAGAGTCCTTCTGGGCGTTCTTCACCTCTTCCTCCAAGGATGAGAGTGGTTGGGAGGACCCAAGGATAGCCATTGGGAACTGATTGGTGTCTAGGACTGTTCAGGTGTTGAAGTGGCTGTATGACTGGTCTCTGTCATTATGGTCTTCTTGTCTGCTCAAGGCGTCTGGTGCATTGTTGGTGTGTCCTGGGATGTAACTGATCTTGAAGCTGTAGGAGGACAAATCCAGAGTCCATCTGGAAAGTTGTTGACAGATCTTCCTCTTTTCTGTGAAGTATAAAAGGTTACTATGGTCAGTGTGGACAATGACAATGTGTTTGGCTCCTTCTAAGTATTGTCTTCAGTGTTCAAAGGCTTTAACTATGACCATGAGTTCCTTTTTGTACACATTGTAGTTTTTTTCACAATCCAACAGCTTCTTAGAGAAGTATGCCACAGGGTGGTATACTCCAGGCTCCCCTTCCTGAATCAAGACTGCGCCTAAGGCAAAGTCTGAAGCGTCAGTCTCCAAAAAAAATGGAGCTTGGGGTCAGGTTGTTGGAGTACCGGGGCTGTGGTGAAGGCGGTCTTGAGGGTCTCAAATGACTTCTGTGCCTCCTCTGTCCAAATGTAAGGGACACTTTTGGAAGTCAAGGACATGAGGGGTTCCGCTATCTTTGCAAAATTCTTAATGAACTTACGGCAAAAGTTAGTCAACCCTAGAAACCTCTCAGTTTTGATCAGGTATCTGGAATCTGCCATTCTATTAACGTTGCAATTTTGGATGGTGCAATGACAAAGCCACCTTTCCTGATTCTGTACCCCAGGAATTCTACCTCTGGTTTGAGGAATTCACATTTCTCCCTTTTGCAGTACAGCTTGGCCTAGAGTAAGCGTTCCAGGACCTTCTTTAGGTCACAGAGGTGTGAGGCTTCATCCTTGGAATACACTAGAATGCTGTCTAGGTAAACCACTACACAGACATCCAGGAGATTAAAGAGGATTCTGTTCATCAGGGCTTGGAAGACAGAGGGTGCATTGTAAAGTCCAAAGGGCATGACCAGGTATTTGTAAAGGCCAAATACTGTTCTAACTGCTTTTTTCCACTTGTCTCCCTCTGCAATCCTTGCCGTGAATACTGCTATTCACCATGTTTTGATTTTGTCTTTGGTGGGTCATTTTGAAGACAAAGCCCTTGCTTTTGCTTTTGATTCTCAAAATGAGTTGATGTCTGAATCTGGAAGTACAATTGTTTGGTTTCTTGATCCTGCGCAACTCACTTGCCCCACTCATGCTGGTGGCAAGTGATCCTACCGTCCAGGTAGTGTTTTGTGGTATTCCTCACCACTATATATTCCATTTCATATTCACCAATAAAAATTAAGTTCTATTCACATTTTTGTCTTTGTGTCTTCTGTACTTCCGCGCCTCTCTCTAGCCACAACTAGTAGAGATTATTCTTCCAGGGTCGCAAGGTAAACACATTTGCCCTCCCTGTCAGCTAACCAAGACTTAGTACAAATCCAATCCTAAGGTTAGGATTCCCCATTGTGTGTCTGTGCCGCACCTCAGAACACAACAATCCTGACCTGGTTGTACACATTACGGAGGTCTAGTTTTGAAAATACAAAGGCGCCTGTCAGTCTGTCTGTGAGTTGTTTCACCAATGGAACAGGGTATTGGTCTTTGACTGTGATAGCTTTCAGGGAGCTGTAATCCACACATGGGCGTAGTCCTCCATCCTCTTTCTTAAGAAAGAAGATTGGTGATGAGCAGGAGGATTGGGATTGTCTCATGTGTCCTTTGGCCATTAAGTCAGAGATGTATTCTTTTAGTACCAGACCTTGTGCGTGTTTGGTGGGGTAAACCTTTCCCCATTTTGGGGTTTCACCGGGTAGAAGGTTAATTCTGAGATCACTTGCTCTTTGTTTGGGGAGGCCTTGCATTGGGACTTTGCTAAAGACATTAGTGTACTCCTCCAACATCTTATCTAGTTGGGGAATCACCAATATGGGCATGCCCGTGCTGGTGGGCGTGGAATTGCTCCCAAGTGGTGCCGTGTTGGTCTGACCCAGACTGAAGATGTGAACCTGATGGGTGTCTCAATTGATGTTGCATTGGGCTTCCTGCCACCAAGGTATTCCTAGTATGACAGGGAAAGCCAGGTTCTCCAGGGATGAGAAGTTTAGTTTGAACCTCATCTCCCAATTTTCATTGTGGTTTGTTCCACAACTCGGTATACTGGGGGAGTGCTCCCATAGCCAGCTTAGTGGTTCCCCCCAGTGTGGCCTGCTTGGCAAGGCTTTTCACCAGAAGGTGGTTGATGAAATTTCCCATGGCTCCTGTGTCAAGTAGGGCAGTGGTGTGTATTTTCTGGGTGTTGGAAGCCAGGGTGATGAGAACAGTGGAGTAGAGAGAAGTGATTGCTTTATTACCTCCTTCCTCAGCTGCCATAAGGGGCTGGGGATTTGAGGGAGGTTTAAAAGGATTGGGTTCTGCGGTGAAACAGTTCATCACTGTGTGACCTGCAAGGCCACAGTACAAACAGAGACCTTGTGCCACGTGATGGGCCTTCTCTTCACTGGATAGCATAAAGCCCCCCCAGGTCTGGGGATCACCCCAAGACGGGAGGCTTTGGCATTGGCGGATGGTCCAGCAACCTCAACTTGGACGGAGTTGAGGTGGGTGGCCTTGGCGGGGAGGGTATTTTTATACCAATCTCCCCAAGTTTGGATATCTTGGATGACTTCATTGTAAGTCTCAGGAAGCTTATGTCGGAGGAGGAACTCCTGGGCTTGGGGTGAGAGACCTGCGTAATACAAGTAGCAGGCTTCATCACTATCCAGGTTGAGAGCTTCCTTGAGCTTTGAGAACTGTTTGGTGTAGTAGGCAGTGGTAGACGTCCCTTGTCTCAGAGAGTACAGTTTCTGACAGGTATTGTTTAGATCCTCAGGGGAGCTGACTGAGTCTAAAAACTTCTGGCTGAAGGAGTTAAAGTCATGGTGTAATCCAGGTTCTTTTAGCACAATGGCAGCAAACCAGTCTTTCTGTTGACTGTTGAGTTGACTTGCCATGTGAAGGACCTTTTGGATATTGGTGGTAAAGCAAGCTGGCTTGTCTTCAAACAAGGTGTGAGAGAAGGAGAGCAAGGTGAATATTGCCTGTTTCTCGGAGGAATGGATTTTGGATTTAGAAAGTTGGCTTAGGATAACATTTTGAACCTGGTGGGTATTGGTGGGTTGGGTGGCATCTCTAGATTGGAGAGCCTGGAAGCAGCAAAGACATGTGTAGCAGACAAGTAGGCGGGATGTCAGGAATGTGAGGCATATCAAGGTGAGATATCCAAACATGGTTGAGCCTAAGGCTGTTGGTGTGAGCCCCAGTGGTGGTGCTATCATACTGTAAAGACCCAACAATTGGGAAAGTATTCTAGCAAAATAAGGGACCAATTTGGCACCTTGGAAGCCTGTGAGCGTCATCACAATTAGATAGACCGTCATCAATTGAAAGACTTTGGCGTGTATGTTATAACATCCAAAATTACTGACAAAATATGTGAGTACATAGTATATACAGGTGTATATGGCTACAGACTGGGTGGAGTGGGGCAATACCAGTGTGGGACAGGAGTACTTCTCGGAGGAGTTGAGCTGGGCTGGCTCCTTGTAGTAATACTCACCAGATGGTTTGTTGAATGGCCCATGCTGTTGGTTATATTGATGGCCCCCAATCCCTAGGCATGCTGTGAGGATAGCTGAGAAGATTAGGTGATTCATCTTCTGATCATGGGGAAGGGCAGACAAAGCTTAGTGTCTTGTTTAACTTCTTGTAGGTAAAGTTTTTGAATTGATTTATGTGATACTATTGAGGGGTAATTTCACTCAATGATAGCACAAACTATCATCAAGTGATTTGGCTTTATTATATACTATCATCCTTGTGGGGCATGAATAGTGCAAAACATTGAACAGGGAACCCCAAACACTTGGTGTTGTCTGGAATTCCCTTTTGGGAGTGGGATGGGAATGGATTGGCAGGCAATGAATTGTTAATCTTGGCATTGCATGACTTTGGAGCTTCTTCAGGTACTTTCATGCAATCATATTCAACTTCTGTAGTTGATGCATTAATTGTCATGCTGGGCATCTTGTAAACCCCCTCCAAATTTGGTAGGTTCCAAATTTGGGCAGTAGTTCCCCCATTTTTGGGTTTGGGGAAATTGTCTTTTGGGGATTCCTGATTGGGCAATTTCCCCATTTGGCGGGGGTGGGTGGTCCTACCATGGGGGATGCGCTGTCCCCCGCTGGCTGGCTGGGGGATTGGCTGGCAGGAGCAGGCAGGCGGGGGTTGGCTGGTGGCGTGTAGCTGGCTGCGCGGTCCGCAGCCGGGGTATAAAACCTGTTTTTCCCAAAATTTAATTTTTTAATTTCTGTTTCTTTGACCGGGTGTTTTGCGGCAGTTTTCCCAATCAAGGGGAACTGCTGGAATTTTTTATTTTGCTCTTCAAGCCTGATTGCGCCCAAAAGTTTATCTTGAAACAAGGTGTTGTCAGGAATATTCCTGACACAAGCGGGTGGGGCTTCAGGCCTGGTTTCCCCGGGTGGTGGCGCTTTGGCTGAGCCACACCCGGGAAAACTAAGGCTGTGACAACTGATTTCAGCTTTGATTATACAGTAATTTTCAAACCTGTTGAGATAAACATATATTAGTCAGTTTAGAACGCATGAACTCAGTCTAAAAAAGAAATCAAAAATCAAGGAATTTATATTAAATTACAATAGATTTGGATCCACTTTGATTTCATTTTTAGACTGAGTTCATGCGTTCTAAACTGACTAATATATGTTTATCTCAACAGGTTTGAAAACTAATTTACTAAATTTGAAACATATCTCCCAATTAAATCTAGAAAATTCTGGATCCAAATCAAATGGATATTTTTGGGCAATATGAAAGAATCTGTACAAAAATGTAACTTAATTTGAAGACATGTATAATATTGTATTTGATTTTTAAGATGACTCATATTAAAAGTATCCTAACAACATATATGGAGGCTTGATGGTTGAAAGAGAACTAAAGCTTAGAGGTAAGATTTAAGCTGGAGCCATTGCTATGAAAGGTCAATTCATTGAAGGACAGGGCTAAGTTTGATTTGAGTACATCCAGGTCTTCCAATCCTATCTCAAGACGACAAATCCCAACCTCAGAAGACACGAGGGGAGAAATTTTCATTTCGGATGTATTTCCAAACTTGTTGGCTCTTGATGAAAGAAGGTTGAATGTGGCAGAGGCTTTTTTAGCATGTTCATTGCTATAAAACTAATGGTTGGATATGTGACATCAGTTTAAAATAGATACCTGAATTGAAATAATAGGTGGTAAGTATGACTTCATCATCGATAGATCAGAAGCATATGCATCCTTAATTGCAGTCCAGCTTTCCCCTTTCAGCCACCTAAAAACCTCACGAGTAGTCTCTGATTGAGATTGTGATCTCAATGCGTATGTTCTAGTAAAATATAGTGGATGTAGAATGGCGGGTTACTTTAGGCATCGAATAGAGTTCCAAGCATCCAAGTTTCCCAAGACTGGGCCCATAAGGGTTCTGTTGTAGTTCAACTGTCCAGTGATTAACTTTGAGACGTTTCAGCCTACCTTTTCGGCTTGATCGAGTGAATTAACAGTAGCAAACCCTGAATTGGGAGCGTTTGGCCCCAGAATAACATCTGCCTTTGAATATATTGCAATATCGAACCCTAGAATTATAAATAAATAACTGTTTTTAGACTTTTCTATTTACCTTGCTTCAAAGGGAAGGAAAATGGAGGAGGGCAATAGCTGGCGTCAGCAGCAACTTTAAACCCAGCAAAGGCCCCGCCTTTTACCAGTTCATAATAGTCTAAAAGTACCAAACTGAGTTGCGAATATTTAAGAAAATATAAAAAATTTCTTTTAAACAAGGTTCCCAAAAGCATGATGAAATTATATAATATCAAGTTAAAAGCACAATACCAGAAAGTCTTCCTGTCGAAAGAGATAATAACTCCACCCAAATCAACTCATTGGCCTTTTCTTGAAAATCCAACGAAGCCAGTCGAAATTCCGAAGCTTTGGGCAAAATTTTGATTTCCTGCATATTTTAGTCAGATGACCACAGTAAATGCCCAATATTAGAAATAAGCTTACGACTGGGAATATTTTTGAAATGAATTTGAAGGCTGGTATAGCATCAATATTTGAGTGTTCAATCCAAACTCTAGCCGGCTTGTAGAGAAAGAATGCTGCCAATACAGCAGCAGATCCCGAAGAGTAACTGACTACGTCACCTAGCCATCTGCGTTAGGAAATTGAAAGCTCATAAGTGAAGCTGATTAATAGTATCATGATTAAATTCATCATCAAATTTTTGAGAATTCTCAATGAAGATGGCCAAAGTACATGGATATACTTTTAAACAGGCTGGGTTCAAACCGAAAGTCACCAAGAGTTAAGAATATAAATTTTGGTAGCAAAGATATCTGCTTTTTGCGAATTTTGTTTCGAAATAAAAAACCAAATAAAAAACAGCTCACTATTGAAGATCTCCCCGAGCCTAGTCTCCAAAAGATCCGTGTTGGGGTTGTTGGCGCGGGAATAGCCAAATCTGAGCTAAGGCAGGTTAGTATCGGAGAATATTTCAGTCGCCAAAAACATAAAGGTGAAAGTTTGAGCCCAAATGTTTTTAAGGGGAATTCTGGCTATCCTCTTTCAAGGCCCAATATATAAATAACTTCAGGATTTAATTCTATCAACTCTATCTTATATGCTAATATCCAAGCTGCAGAAGCATTATAATGGACTGTTGGCTTTTGGTAGATCACTTATTTGAGTAGCTAACAAAATAAAAATTATAGGTTGCAAGAGTACCTGCACAATAGCATCATCCCGATAATAGTTTGTTGATGTATAAATAGGGGGAGCAGTATAATTTTTTGAAAATTTCCCCTGAAAAGCCATTTTTAAACCAGGTTAATAGAGCTCAATGTTTCACTGACAATGCTTTCAAATGAAGGTCAAACCATCTGCAGATGGTTAACACTTGGTAAGGCGAACTCCAGGATTCTGTGGTAAATTTAATAGCTAACTTCAGCCAATTGAAACCTGCTGTTGAGCTTTACAGTTCCACCACAGAGTCACAGCTTTGCTCTATTCGTCGATGGGTTGGATTTAATCCCTATCTGATGAGTTTAGATTGTAGCCTTTGATCTTGTAGTGACGTAGTTAGCATCAAGTATACAGAATGCGGGATAGGAATAGGGGTGGGACAGTCACAGCTAGGGCTGCTTCGGCCAAGCCCCAGGCAGCCGCGGCCAGTTTCTAGCTCTGAGTCACTCAAAACAAAGATTTATTTAAAAATATTTAAATATATTGTATTTCCGTTTTGATTGTAGATGCCCAGAGCCGAAAACTGGCCGAGGTTGGGCCGAAGCATCCCTAATCACAGCAATTGTGTGATTACTTGAGTAGGGACAGGCACCAAAATCGACATGATTTGTTTTGTGACCAAGCTTTGCCTGTCACAATTTGTTTTGTGGCTTTGGCAGTTGGGCACAAATCATTTTGTGACCTTCACGTCACATCACAATTCATGCAGATTTGTTTTGTGCTTGTAGGGGACAGATCACAATTGCAACTGCTACATTTTGTGTCCTGCTCCTAAAATCACAAAACAATATGCATGAATTGTGATGTGACTAAGCACAATCTCATGTGGTTTTGTATTGTGTCCAATTATAAGTATGCAAATAATTCCTTTCAATAGAGATATATATACATTAATTAGTATTTTACTGTAATTATCTAAGCAAGCTATAGTTCAATCAAAGCTATCATTGTGAGATAATGGCAGATAAAGCCTTACTAAATTTTAGTTAAAAAATAAGATCTGACAACTGAACTTGCTCTAATTTTACATCCTGTGCCTTGCACAAAATGAAATCATCTGTTTCATATTTAAAAACAACCTTCCTTTTATATTTTGTGGCCTACATAATGGAGTGAGCTCAAATTGTGACTTACTTCAAAAGTTGCGGCACAAATCCACCCAGACTGTTTTGTGACCCAATCAAAAACATCAAAAAACAGTTTTGTGACTCTGTGTTCACACAATTGCAGTTCTTGTCCCTATCCTAGTGATCACAAGGTCACAGAATCCTTTTTCAAGATATATTGGATTGGTCACAAGTAATTCATGCAGATTTATGCTGCAACTTTTAGAGCAGGTCACAATTGGGCCTCCCTCTATTGTATGGGTCACAAAGTATAAAAATGTGGTTTTTAAAGATGAAACAGGTGACTTCATTTTGTGTAAGGTATAAATTGTAAAATAGCAATAGTTTTCAAGGATGAACATACATATTATTATTTCAATAGTTATGCCAAGGTGACAGATCATTTGTTTAAATATGATATTTTTGTCTTAAAAGCATTAAAAACAATTTAAATTATTAAAAATAGCAGGACTTATTTTTATCAAGACATTTTTTTTCAAGCTAAACATAAAATTTTTATAAAAGTGTCAGGTATATACTTCTTGAAAGCTTATAGAACAAGATAAAGAGGGAAATTTAGAAGAGAACATTACTTTATTTGATACAAATATATAGTGCCATATAGTATCAAAGGAAGCCATATATTGTCCATGTACATCATGGGAGTCATGAGCTTGTCCAAGTAGTGTTCCTCTTAGGACTAAAAATGATTGGTCACATACAACATAAATGTGTGTTTGGAGTTTCACCAATTATTTAATAATTGGGTCAGTTATCAGGAAAACCATTTTCCAAGAGAGAGTAATCATAGATGTTGCAACATCTCTCCCTGGGGTACTAGAAAGCAGAGCTTTCAGAACATTTTTGAGAGTTTTGGGGATTTGAGCCTGTTATTGATCCAGTTTTGCATTGGGAACAGGCAGCTGGGAATCATGTTGGTGTTGAAACAGCAGGCTCAACCCACCAGCAAGGTTCTGAGTAAGCGGGTTTGTGACCCTCAATCCAATTATCCAGTCACCTGAAGCCAAGTTAGGAAGGCAACTTGGATATCCAAATACAATAACATGACAAAGGGCTGATCCTCCCTGGTGGGTAACTTATTTTGGTGCTTGACTCACTACAAGGATCAAGCCACCCCCTTCACCATCCCACCGTGTGATCTACACTATCATGTCCCTACTATCCACAATCCACAGTAACTACATAATGCATATCTCTCAATAAAGAATATTATCTAGTTTCCAAATATTTTCCCCCTTGTAACTTTTCTGAAACAGAAGTTACAACATTGGTAGCACAGGTAGGTTTTTTCATCCTTCCTTATCTTGCAAAATTCCGCCTGTTGCCCATACTTGCCGCGGCCAACAAATCCTTGATAGAATCATGTCTGGCCTCTTTCTAGACTGGACTCCGTACACACCTGGTACCAAAATACCTGATGGATTTGTCCTGTACCAGAACACAGTGATCCCGCTCCCTGCCTTCAACGCCCTGTCTGCACAAGGGTTTTTCCAAACACCTACCGCCATGCCTCGGACAACTGACAAAAGTACCATGCCTGCCTACATAGCTCAAAGACTTTGAAGCGCTGCCTTGGAACCTTTTACGGGAGCCAACAATGACAACACCGCAGCATGGATCCAGTCTTCTGAAAGCAAGCTGGCCCAAATGAAATGCCCACAATAATTCTGTATTGCAGAGATCTCCATCCAATTGACACATGACACTAGTACCTGGTGAAACAAGTGGCATGAAGAACACACAGTGAAGGATTGGGACACCTTCAAACAGGACTTCCTGGAAAAATTTGTGCTGAAAGACACCACACTTATGAGCATCTGCCAAGTGAAGAACCTGACCCAAACTGGCACAGTGAAGGAGCTCACCTGCGCTTATGAGGAACTCCAACTACGTGCCCCCTCTGATATGGCTTTTGATACTCCAGCTACTCACCTCATGTACTACAACACACTCAAGTCACATGTAATGAGACACATAAACCTGGACCAAGTAACCAAATTGCAAAGTTTATATTGCAAGGCAGAGAAAGCAGAACAGACGTCCAACGCTCTCCACAAGGCACAAACAAGAAAGAGCGAGCGGCCTAAAGATTCTCACCCAGCTGGATGTTCCAATTGACCACCCCCTGGGAACAACAACAGTAATGCAAACTACAAACCCACAGGTTCAAATGGACATGGGAATGGGAACAACAGCCAGTCAAACTGTACCCATTTTTGTGTAACTGCCACACAAGATCACCACAACAAGAGAAAAGCCTGGGGAGAGCACTAAGCAAGCCAAGCTCTTCCCATACAATTCCTGACTTGCCTAACAATGAGTACCAACCCAAGAACGTGAACCAGTTCCCCATGATCTAAGTACCCTCAGAGGATCTGGTACTTTACACTATTGCCAGACATCCAAATAAACTGATGTCTTATCCTTTCTGCTTTCAAAGTTACACAGGCTCAGCACTCCTGGACTCAGGCGCAGATTGAACCCTAGTCAACAGTAGCTTTGTAAATAAGTTCAAACTAGCCACTAATCCTTCCTGGATTAAGAACGTGGTTTTAGCAGATGAACATCACATTGCCGTGACAAGGGAAACTGCACCCTTCTCTGTTATGCTAGAGAACCTACATTATATCATCCAGGGCCCTTTCATTGATTTTCCCAAGTTTAACATTCTACTGGGACTGGACTGGTTACAAAATAATAATCCCCATGTAGACTGTATGACTTTGGTGCTGACCATCACTGCAAAGGCGTCAATCACCAGATCTACCCTGACTCAGTAGACCAACTTCTACGCAACCACATCATTGTGTGCATCACAGAAACCCTGGATGAACAGGAGAACCTCATGGCAATTGACTGGGACTCTTGTCAGTATGAGATCATACATTTCAAAGATCACCAGGACACCACTATGCCTCAGGATTTCAAAATTGTAACACAGCACCCAGAAATCTTCAAGGAGGCTTTACCAGGTTTGCCACAAAAAAAACACATACAACACTCCATCCAACTCAAAGGGGCTGTACCCAAGGTGCAACCCATCTACCACCTTATCCCAAACAAATATGAAGCCCTATGTGCCTACCTCAAGGAAGCGTTGAAGAAAGGACTTATCCGCCCCTCACAGTCTCTTTTTGGGGCTGCCGTATTATTTGTGGCCAAAAAGGACGGTACCCTACGCCTAGTCACGGACTATTGAGCCCTAAACAAAGTCACTATTAAGAATTGTTACCCACTACCACTCATTGAAAATCTCTTCAATGACTTGGGTGGTGCCACAGTCTTCTCCAAGATTCACCTAACTGCAGGCTACAATCAGATCCATATTAAGGAGGAATATATCCCCAAAACAGCCTTCCACACTAAATGTGGTTCATATGAGTGTGTGGTACTCAACTTTGGAATGACAAACGCCTTGTCAACCTTTGTGACCTTCATGAACAAGTTGTTTGCCCCCCACATTGGCAAGCATGCCTTGGTGTACCTGGATGATATTATTGTCTACAGCCTCTTGGTAAAACAACACCACAAGGACTTATAAGCAGTCTTTTCTACCCTGGCACAACAAAAGTTGCTAGCCAAGCCTTCCAAATGCCAGTTCTTCCACAAACAGCTACCCTTCTTGGGACACATAGTTTTGAAAGATGGTATTAAACCTGACAGCCAGAAAATCCAGGCCATTTGCAAAATGCCACCCCCAAAGGACAAGTCAGAACTCCGCACATTCTTGGGAATGGTTGCCTATGTACGCCGCTTCATACCTGACTGTGGCGTGTTGACTGCCCCCTTATCTGCCATAACAGGCGCCAAATCCAAGTTTGTGTGGACCCCCCAACACAACCTTTGCTTCAGATGTCTTAAGGAAAAACTCACAACTGCTACTATTCTACAATACCCCGAACACAATAGGGAATATCAAACAGAAGCAGACACCTCTGACACATCCATTGGAGGAGTACTACAAATCAAGAACATTGATAGTAACTTCCTGCCTGTAGCCTATGAATCAGGTAAACTGACAAACATCAAGTGTTGATACCTTATACATGACAAAGAGCTGCTAGCAATCGTGCACTGCCTGGTTAAATGGTGTTATTACCTAGAATGGCAGGAGGAGTTCATGGCATTGACAGACCATAAGTCGCTTATCTACTGCAAAACCCAAGCAAACTTATCCTGCCGTCAAGCTTGCTGGATGGAACTTCTGGAGAGGTTCAACATGCTCATACAATACAAACCTGGCCCAGAGCTTGCCATGGTGGATGCACTCTTGCGCCTGTACGTCAGAGCCACAAGGGGCAAGAATGGGCTCAACCCAGACTGGCCTCTCCTGGTGCTCCAGACAAAGGACAAGGGCTTCCCCCTGGTACAACAGATATAAAAAAAGAAACTGTCATTAATAACAAGAATTTATTTGCAGATGTATATAGGACCCTACATTGAAAAATGTCCAATGGAATTACCATCCCCTATATCCCCACACATCAGCAATTTGATACAATCCTACGTTACCACAGAGACCTAGGACACACAAAAAGCTGCAACCTCTACAAATTCCTTAAACACAAAGCTTGGTGGCCAACCCTATACAAGGACGTCCAAGAAGACTTAGACCAATGAAAAGTATGTGAGAAATTTGCAAGAAGAGATACTCCACCTAAATCAGTACTACCTATTTGCACACAACTGCCCCTCAAGGTGTAGGCCCTAGACATTGTGGGCCTTATGCCAGGGAAGTGTAACAAAAAGAAATACATCCTTACCACAATATACTTTGCTACATGATGGCCAGTGACACAAGCAGTAAAGACACACACAGGCAATGATGTGTGGTGGTTCATAGGAAAAGAAATCATCAGCAAGTTTGGAAAGCCAGAACTTCTGATAAACAACGGAGGCAAAGAACTGACCTCTGAAGATACCAACATATACCTCACCAAGAATGGGGTCCAGCACACAGTGACAACACCTTACCATCCTCAGGCCAACGGACGTGTGGAGCCGCTTAATGGCAGCCTTGTGCAAGCCTTGGCCAAGCTCACCGCTGGGAGACCTGAGGACTGGTACAAGCAGCTACCAACTGCATTACTTGTATGCCGGACCCATGTGAACAGATCCACCGGTAAAAGCCCATTCAAGCTAGTATATGGGACACAACCCAATATCATCCAAGCACTATCTGGACCTAAGATGGAAATGCCAAGCAAGGTTCCACCCCACTCAGATCCCCAGGTCATACAGGCCAATAGTGATTAAAAAGAAAGAGAAGAAAAGCATCTACAAAAGACCTTTGTCCCCATCTAAGACAGACATGAGGTTGATGAAAAATTTTGGGTAATGAACACTGACAAAAGTAAATTACAGACAGAAAAACTGGGCCCTGCCATCATTCTAAAGGTAAACAAAAACAACACTTACCTTGTGCAAGGACTTGGAAAACAAAAACAAGACAAAGTTCTCCACCATGATTGCCTCAGGCCCTGCAAGGCAAGACAAAAACAACGCAAGACTGTTCTACCTGCCACTGAACAACAGTTAGTTCAATATGGCGCCTGACATTCTCCCTGATAACCTACCCCCAGAGGAGGCCAACCTTCAGCTGGGGGTATTGAAACAGCAGGCTTGACCCGCCAGCAAGATTCCAAACAAGCAAGTTTGTGACCCGCAATCCGACTTCCCAGTGACCCGTAGCCAAACCAGGAAGTCAACTTGAATTACCAAATCCATCAACATGAATAAATGATGACCCTCCCCAGTGAGTAACTTGCTTTGGCACTTGAATCACTACAAGGATCAAGCCACCCCCTTCATCATCCTACTGTGTGATCTAACAATCATGTTCCTGTTATCCACAATCCACAGTAACTATATAATGCATATCTCTTAATAAAGAATATTATCTAGTTTCCAAATATTTTCCCCTTGTAACTTTGCTGAAACAGCACAGTTACAACATTGGTCACTTCTTGCCTTGCAGAGGCAGAGACAGCCATGGTGCATAAGTTTTAGTCCTGTACAAGCGCCAATTCTCTTAGAAAGGTATGTATTGTTTAGTTTAACTTCCACAACAGCACCTGGCCCACTCAATCCTGGCTCCAACTTGTGCAGGTCATAATTTAAAACCCAGATTTTATCTCTAGGCTAAAATCCTTTTTCTTTGTCAGGGTACCAATTTCTGGACATAATGCTAGTAGATGCAGGCAGTTGGGCCACCTGGCCTGAGGGTAGAACCCACCACAGTATTTGAGCCAACTTGATAATGTAGAAGAGCAAACAACCAAGTAAAGACCAAGGACTAGAATTGGGGACCATGGAATCTACCAAACCTGTCAGAACAATATAAAATACCCTGAAGAGCTGGGTAGATGTGGTTTCAGTTGCAGCAACAGAACCTTGCAGGCAGCCAGGCTGGGATGTGAGTGGTGGAGTCATTTGTACTAAGTAAGCAAGCAGGTAATTGCATTCCCCCCAGAATATTTGGGATTGCACAGTGTACCAAGTTCCTTCTTGTTTGATTTTTATGGCTTCCTAGTTCTTGCTAAAGTGTCTACAAGAAGGATATTTTTTAAGGTAAATTTGAAATAGATGTTAGGGCCCGGAATGGCCCTGTCAAAGAACTCAATAGTATCTGGACAAAGGAATGTGAATTTGTGATTGTGCAATCACACAATTGGGTTCAATATTAAGGTCTCAGTAACTCACGCCTCAATTTCCCAAATGCTAAAATTGATGCCCTGGGGACACTTGCACCTGAAGGCATCTACAGAAGCAGCCTTTACCTTTAAAAACGCTTCCCATTGGCCAAATCCCTCAGAAGTTGGGGATTTTGGCCCCTAAAAGCTCTCTGGAAGACCACAAGGTTCACTCAAGCGCCAGAAACTAAAAATAGCATGTTGTCACCCCTGGGCAACTAACCTGATGATGCCAGTGCCAGAAGAATAGTGGTATATGACCAACAAGCCAACCAAGATGCACTGCCAAGCCAAGAGCCAACTTACCAACAGTATATAGCTGGGTAAGTTGGAGATTCCTTCCCTGTGACATCACACAATAAACATATATTGGTTAATGCAATCAGAGAATTTTTATTTTGCAGGAGTTTACTAAATTATCACAAATTTTATACTGTTGGTACTATCTAATAGAGAGTACTTGCGGTCCAATGCCAGTGCCAGGAAACAGAAAAACTTCTTGCTGCCTCTGATCAACCAATTTTTGCACCTGTTCCTCCCCCAGAGTACTGGATCAGGAGATAGTTCCTGTGCCTCCTATTTCCTTCCCAGGTGTCTCTTGGCTTTGCCAACTTGCTATGCCAAGCCATCTCATGAGTGCAACCACAGAAAAACTTCCCCTTGTCAATTCCATTCCTTCCTACAATTATAGCAAGCTTGGCTTGCCTATCTAACCATTCTGGGGCTTGCTGAGAAAGTGATCCCCCACATGGGAGTGTGGCGTCCTTGGGCCATTGCTGCCAACTACGTGATGAGGATGGCCCCATCATCTACTGGGCCTTTCAGGATCAACCCTTCCCTTTGATTGAAGTCTCTCCTGTAAGCAACTTTTTTCATGAAAATAGACCAGGTTTGAAGGTTATTTGGTGAAATGAAGGTGGGATACGCCATCTAGAAAGACGCCATCTCATACCCTATCTCAGATTTCTGGTTAAACCACGCCAGATAACTTAAAATATTGATAAAAGCCCAAAACATTTCAAAAACTATAAAAAACATATGAATAGACTCAAAATCATCCAATAATTCCAAATATTTAATACAAATGTGGGGTCAGCTAATACTAACTATAGTTTTTAAAGCTCCAAAGTCAACACATCCTAAAACAGTGATATTTAGTATTATATTTTAACTCTATATTAAACATGCATATACATATTAAAAGTTTCAAAAAAAGCATACAGCTAGACTTAAAATCAACCAAGGATTTCAAATCTGTAATAAAAATGTAGGGTCAGCTAATACTAACTATAGTGTGCAAAGCTCCAAAGTCAACACATCTCAAAGCGGTAATATTTTTGTATTAAGTTTTAACTCTATATTAAACATGTGGGTCATTATTTTAGGGATTAGGTCATTTTCTAATATACATGCTGCCCAAGTTGCAGCATAACATAGTTCAATTTTGAAAAAATCAAATTACAAATATTTATATTTAAAACAGTAATAACTCAACAAAAAGTTAATATTTTTTCAAACTGTAAACTATCAAAATGAAGCTAAGAATCTTATCTTTATGTTGGTGTTAAAATATTAATATATGCATAATATTGAATATTAAAGCAAAAGCAATTTAAAAGAGCATATGTCGGATTTTATTATATTATTTTGATAATGAAATAAAATTAGCTTCTTAAAGCTTAAAAAGGTTAATTTTTCATTAATTAACATATTCTTTTTATTTAAAAAATTAAAGATAAAATCAAGAGCATCATTTCCGCATTTTATTTTATTTAAAAAGCTTAATTATTTAGGATTTTATGGTAGTTTAAAGTTAGGACGTTAATTTATTTGCTGTTTAGATGAATTTTGAGGTCCAAGTGAACTGTGAACCTCAAATTAAGCATTTTTTAAATACAATTCTTTAATATTTTATCATTTTGAAAATATTCAGAGCAGTTATAATTAAGTTAATACATCATTTTAATTGATTTGCATAGATTACAAAGAGGATATGATGTAATTTGATGCTTAGCTGATACACATATATCACTTGTGCATGAAAACTGGGGATTTCATTTATTCTAGAAATATGAATTCAAGTTGAAATTGTAAATCAGGCTGTCATATCATTTCTTTCAGAATGGTGTCATAAGGCTTGGTATATAAGAGCTAAAGCACCACCTAAGGTTTACTTCAAACCATCTTCACAAAAAGATATAATTCCTGCAACCAGCACTCTTTTGAAAGGCATCTCTACAAAGCATCTCTTTATCAGCAATCACAAATCCAATATTATGGAATCTGTTAACTTTACTTCTGCTATGAAGCCATTTTCCTCACTTGGAGCATCAACAAAAAGAGAAATAATTGCTATGCTAAAGAAAGCATTCCTCTTTGTTTCTGGAGGCAATCTTAATTCCTTCATCAATCACTTCCTCACTCAAACTGAGTTTGGAAAAACAGAGTTCATTCCTTTAATTCAAAATCAGAAACTGAATGGGATAATTGACAACTTAAAGGATCTTCTGAAATCTGCTCCTCAAAAGCATCTCCCAGCCTTGAGATCTCTGTTTACTTCCAGTTACTCTTTAAAAGAGCTTACTGATATGGGATTTAATATAACCAAAAGTGAGTTTGAATACTCAAGAAAAATAAATAAAAATAAAAATGTAAGCTTAAACAAAAAAGCCAAAAAGATAATAACTATTCATTAAAAAAAGAAATAATCAAAAAATAATTAAAAAACTACTGGAAAATTCTTTTGAAACAAGCCAGTTTACAAAAAAAGCACCATAATTTTTTTATAAAGACATTGAAAAAGAAATGAATGAATGAATGAATATTCAACTGAAATAAAATATTCTCTTTTAAAAAAGAAATATATGAAAATAAAAAATGAAATTTCAATATCACTTTCAACCTATTGTAAATTAATACCAAAAAATATAATAAAGAGTAAAAAAAACTGACATGTGTAATATTTGTAACTTAAAACCATCCTTAGAAAAAAGAAAAGAAGAATGTGAAAGTAAAAACTTATTATTGCCAGAATCTATAAACAGTGACTTAAAAGCTATTAATCAGCACCAAGACTTTTATGCTCATCAAAATAGGGAATATAAGAAAGATATCAATGAATTAGATAATAAATCATGTATTATAGTCATAGATTTTAAGGAGAATTTAAAAGTTGGTGGTGGTCCAATTGAAACCAATAACTGTTTTTATTCCAAAAGACCTATTTCTTTATTGGGGTTTGCATTGGTATTTAAAGAAAACAATAAAGTTAAATATGAATAGCATGATTTTTTATCACAAATATTGTCTCATGATTCTTTGTTTTCAGGTGAATGCCTAATAAGTCTTCTTAAATCAGATAAGTTTAAAAAAAAATATAAAAGTATAGACTGATAATGGAAACCATTTTAGATCCTATGAACTCTTATATTATCTATTTAAAGAAGCACTGCGATACATTAAAGGGTCTATTAAATACAATAGATTTGTAGAATGTCATGGGAGAAGTATTGTTGATGGTCACTTTGGTGTAATATCAAAAACATTAAAAGAGAAAGAAAATAGCTTTATATTAAGAATATAAATGATATTAAAAATATTTTTGATCAAGAAGAAAAAAGAAAATAATTATATAAATCAACGCTATCAGGCTTAAATATTTCTCAAAAGTCATTCTTTTATATTTATGAGCTAAATTTAGGCCTATAAGGAGAGAGCTTGAAGTTAAAAATCTGCGCATTAATCTTTCATATTTGATGAAAGACGGGAAGTTATATACTTTACCTTTAACATTTGAAAGTTCTTCAGAATATTCTGAGATAACTTATCATTTGAAATCACGTGATGATACC
The DNA here is from genome assembly GCA_014839935.2 of Entomophthora muscae. Classification (NCBI taxonomy): domain Eukaryota; kingdom Fungi; phylum Entomophthoromycota; class Entomophthoromycetes; order Entomophthorales; family Entomophthoraceae; genus Entomophthora; species Entomophthora muscae. Next base: position 154,189 of record QTSX02005117.1, on the reverse strand, counting down.
AGAGAAACAAAAATATCAGAAGATGCTAGTGGTGCATTAGGGCAAGTTCATGAAGTAGGGCAGCTTACTAGAGGGTGTATTTTAAATAGAGTTATCAGTCTTTCAAAAACAACAACCTTTTTTTGAAACAAACTAAGAATATTTATGATGAGCCAAAGATAGGGTAATAGCATTTATAGCTTTGGGGCTGCTATTACTCTCCCATGCAACTCATCATAAATATTTTTAGCTTGTAGTATGTAGTAGCTCTTAAGATATTTCCAGCAATATTATAAGGTGCAATTTTCAATTCTAAAATTGATAAAATATTTTTTAAAAAAATATCTAAGCCCAAGATCAATTAAAGATTTGACATTGATTGTATTTTAATCTTTCTGAATAATTTGAATATGAATAATGTAATTAAGTTATAAAATAATCAGTCCAGCGCTTAGGCATAACAAGAAAAATAATGACCCATATGTACACCAAAAGTCAACTCACACCATTTTTTTGTGAATCAATGTATTTTGGATTGTATTTTGAATGGTTTTGCTTTGTGTGTGAGCCTTTTGTTGCTGTGTTGACTCATTTTGCCCATTAACACCAATAAACCCTGTTAATAGAGTGTATATTTTAACCTGAGAGTTGGATTTTTTTTAAATCTGAAATCATTTTGTTTAGATCTGAGGTATTTTTGGTTGTTGCCATAGCTTTTAAAACTACTTTATATTAAACATGTATATACTAGTAATAAAATAAAATCAAATATTTGAAAGAAAGAAGTTTATTGTTAAAAAAAGTGGATATTAAATTAGATCCAAGGGCTGTGACAATGTCTTTGAGATGGGTAAGGCGGCCCTCTTTAGAGTAATAAGCCAAAGCTTCTTTGGTAACACTTGCAAACTTGACCTACTGGCCAGCATGCTTGGCTATAAAAGCTTTGCCTTTGATTGCCTGGGAGTATAGCTGATCCCTGTACACATGCTGAATCTTCAGCTTGCTGACTATCACATTAAACATAGGCTTTTTTGCCTTAACCAGGTGGAAAATTGATTATGCCAACCTTCAAGTGAGGAGGTGGTCTTAGTTACGCCAGCTTTGACCTGCTTATAGCAGTTCCAATTAATTGAGTTGCCGCCCTTGCAGATGCGGCAATGCCCCTGGAATACACCTACCCACTGTTGCTCAAAATACTCTATGAAAGGAGCAAATGCTTCTTGGTTCTCAGTAATGTAATTGTCATTGAGAAACTTGTCATAAAAAAGGTTAAAGTCTTCCTTTCTGACCATGGCCAGAGCAGCAAAGTAATTGAAGATCTTTCTGGCCTCCTTTGTGACATCCTTGAATACCAGCTTATTGAGGGCTGGGTTTTTCCTCAGGTTCTTGTGCAGAGCCTGGCAGTAGTGAAAGAAGCAGCCTTGGGGCCTGCTCCTAAATACCTTGATAAAAGTGTTGGCCTGTGCAGCCTCAAAGTCAACCATCAACGTGGTATGGTAAGGAAGGGACTCTGGCGCCTTTCTGGTTATGGCCTGTTGCTCTTGGGTAGCCTCTGGGCTGACCTTCTTCTTCTTGCGGCCCCTTTTCTCAGTTGGCTCTTCTGCAAGCATAGGCAAGATGGCATCCAGTTTTTGCTTGAGTATATTCAAGGCGTGAATGTAAGTCTCTTCTCTTTTATTAGGGAGAAAGAAGAAAACAAAGGGAATGGTATGTTCATTGGCCTGACCATGTATGGCTCAAAGCTGATAAAATAGCTTTGGACAAGAGGCAAAAGTCCCATTGGCAAACCAGGTATCACACTTTAGAAGGCGTACAAGATCTTCTTGTGTTGAAAAGCACAAAATATGGTTTGGTGAACCTTGCCTATTGTTGTGTAGCAGAAAGGGCTTTCCAAGCATGGTAGTCTTCTGGACTTCCAAAAGTACAAGCTCATCAATACTTCTAGCGCTGACGCCAATATTGGCATCAATTGACTGTTGATCAGTCACATACCGTTGGAGTCTGGTCTTTTCTCCAACCTCCTCTCTCTGATCCTCATTCAGGTAAAGGAGAGCATGTGTTACCAGCTCAGTTGAAGTCAATTCCTTGTTGAGATGAATGGCTTTGCAAAGGTACCAGCGCATAAGATAGTAGAGGATCATATCAGAACCCAAACAGTCATGCTCAATGGTGAGCTCTTTGACTTGGGTAAACCCAATTGTAGTTAATTGCGCGGGGCAACCTGGACTATCACACTGGTAGTGATGGTGCGCCATATTTTTTCTCTGGTCATTGCATGTGAAAAGAAAGCCATTCTTGACAAAGCCAGCACCCCCCTTCTTGTTCATAATGGGAAAAGAGTCAGGGAAAACAGCCAGAACTATAGATTGCCTGTTGACGTTGCAGATATTGGCAACTGCATGTAGGTACCACTCTAAGATAGGCTCCTCCTCTGAGGCTTCAAAACCATGGTCACCAAAGTCATTTTTGGAGACTCTTTCATTTTCATCTTCATCATTGGAGTGGATGTAATCCTCCTGGAGATCAGAGGGGAGTAGAAAAAGGAAGAGTGGGGGAGGGTTGGGGCTATCAGCCTCAGGCTTAGGGGAAGGTGTGGGGGTCTTGGCAGGCGTTTTTTCTTTAGGAGTCTGCTTGGAGAGGGTAGCCTTGGTCTTTCTTGCCTGAGCGGGAGCAGCCATGCTCTTGGGAGCCTTGGAGGTAGTGTTGGTGGTAGGCTTGGGAGGCATCTAAGAGTGAATTTGCGTCAGAAAAGCTCAAATTTGGGACAATTTTTAAAGAGAAAAATGAGAATGTTTTAAATATAAAAGTAGTCAATATTTTTACATGGAGTTGTAGAAAAACTTTCGAATTATATACCATCAAAATCTTTATGGTTTGTACTATGTAAAAATTAAAAATTTATTAGTAGCGCAAGTATGCAAAACTGTGAGTTTTGACTGAAAACTTGCAAGTGAAATGGAGTTTTCAAGATGACGTAATTGAGATGCTGTAGCTCAAAAATATAGTGTTTTTGACCATTTTTTATTTTAAATTAATAAATTTCTGGTGGAGCTACCTCAACCGGGATAAAGAGTAAAACTTAAATATTTTTAAAACTAGCTTATACAACTGGGGTTAAAAGTACCCAGTTGTTTAGAGGAGATCAAAAAATACATATATGCAAAGTTTCAGATGGTTTCTTACATTTTTTATTTAATTGAGATTTGGCGCTGAACTGTACTTTGGTAAAAGTGGAAACAGTCAATTTGTAATGGTGTGCTCTTTAATGTGTAGCCTTGCGTCATATGTAATTACCCCTTATTTCCCCTTATCTATTATGCGCATCAAATCTATTGGGTGATATGAAACCCAGTGGAATTTGTAATGGATATATTTTGCACAACAGAAATACCCTCATTAATAAATAAAATCACTAGTAAAACATTGTATTATTGAAACCCAAATATCAAAGTTCATACTGTGATAAGGAATAAGGCTAGCATATTAAACGTGGTTTTTTAAATGGCTGTATTATAGGGGGTAGTACTATAAAAGTGGCTCTAATTTGGGTTGATTTGTTATATGGAGTCTTAAATTAATACCATACTTTATTCCCAATTAAAAAGGGGAAAGCTTGGATTTATCACATAAAAGTATGATTGTATAGACAAACAAAATCAAAGAATACACAGCCGCGCCATTTTAATTAAAGCTTAAGCGCCGCAGCGCCAACTGAAAATTATCTCAGGCGCCGCTTTGCAAATATTTTTGTTGCTGCAGCGCTGCTTTTCAGTGGGTTGGATTTTTCTTTACAATTATAAATCTACTACTGATCCAAAATATTTTTTTCAATTATCCTATTGAGACTAGCGCTTAGAAATATGATTAATAATTAGATTAACATTTTAGGGATTCAAAAATAGCGCTACAGCGGCGCTTGATGTAAAAGTAAAGTGGCGCTATGGCATTTAAAAATATTTGCAAGGTGGCGCCTGGAGCTTTTTTTGGGTGGCGTGGTGGCGCTTTATTTATGATAAAGATGGCGCAGCGGCACATGTCATTGGGTATTCTGCAGTGATGATCCAAAATCTACTGCCAATTGAATATATATAAATTTTTTATTATAAATTTATGAAAATGAGGGTGTAGTAATTCTATTTTGTGAGCTCTGTCATGATTGGCATAATTGATTTTATACTGATAATTTATAGAGTTGGCTGCTGTAATCCTAATCTGTGAGCTCTGTCATAATTGGCATCATTGCTTGGTCAAAATTTCCAACATATCCCCCACTTGACCAAACACTACTTTCTTTCTTTCCAAGATGAACTCAACCATCACCAACAACAACAGCAACATCAATATGAGCCATGCCTACAACAAAATGATGGCTTCAATGGACAAAGCAGAGTGGCGCGCTTTTCAAAAAATGCCACGCTCAGTCTGTATTGCTTTCTTGAATTGACTTAGGGCCAGTAACTCTCAGTTTTGCAAACAGGACTGTGCAACCACTGTGGCAGCCTCTGAGCGTAGTACTGCACCAAACTCTAGTGCTAGGGATTCCCTGATGAGGACTTCATGTTTGAGGAGCCTCTTTCTGTTAGCAGTGCGCCCCCCAGTGGCAATCCTTCTGGTGCTCAGCACCCCTTTCCTCAATACCTTCCTTCCACTGATGCACCTCCCCCTACCCCATCTACAATGCTCCACGCCTGCCGCTACTCTGACAATGTGGTGGTGGACTACCCTGACCTTCTTAGAAAGTTTGGAATCTGCCAGCACAAGGAGACAATTTCCAGCTTTGTACAGGCTCTGCATTCTGAAAAAGATGCAATGACCCCAATTCAGGTAGGGGAGTTATACCACAGCTGATATAATGCCTCCTGTTTGGCTGCTGAGGTGTGTCTAGGGCTGCAGTCAACTATCTTGGCCCCCAGTGAGATTTCTGCGCAACATGCTCATACCATTGCCATCTGCAATGAGTATATTGACAAGGTGGCTTGGGTTTGGGCTCTTGAGCTTGTGGCAGATCCCAGCTTCCACCAGACCTTGGACTTGCCTGTCCAAGCCAACACCAACTGTTGCTTCTCTGCCACGTTCAAGGCTTATCTCCAAGCCATTACCACTGACAATGCTTCCCTTTACCTTCCTTTGGCTGCCGCAACTTGCCCCTTTATGTGGTATCCTCCCAAAAGTTGCCAGCCTGGCCAGCCTGGGTAAGCTGGTTGTTGCTTGGAGCATTACTGCTCCCTGGCTTACCAACTCTGTGTCCCCCTACCCCTATTATATTCCTACATGGAAGATGTGTTGATGGACTGCTTCACCATAGGTGCTGTGTTCTCTGCTCGTGGTGGCTGAGGCCATTTGGTGCCAGTCAGTCAGATCCAACTTCCCTTGTGCAACTGGTCTTCTATTTCATGCAACTCCCAGTTGGCCTGGGCCCAAATGCTGGTGATCCTGGCTCACGTGCACCAGCGCCTGGACAACAACTGTTATATGATCCCCACCCATGAGCACCCAGTGATTAATATCCAGCGCCCCACCAAGCATCCCTGCCCTGCCAATTATCAGGCCTCTCCTCCTGCTATGTCTTCTGCTCATCAGCATATAGGTGTCCCCAACATAAGGGATTAATCCCAATGAGCCTGCCTTTTCCTTTTCTTGCAATAAACTTGCTTTTGCTTATTCTCTTTTTTATTGTTTCTATTATTTTTTTGTTCTTATTTTTTATTATATTAAGTTTTTAATTATTGTAGCTATCTTCTAAATTTAGTTTTTATAGAAATATTATTGATTAGCAGAGTTTTTATGTTAGGGATTAAAATCTTGCGCCGCTGCAGCACTAAATTTAAAAGTAAGATGCTGCCGCAGCATAAAAGATGCTTGCAAGGTGGCGCGGTGGTGCCCAAGACTTTCCCAAGTTGGTGCTGCAGTGCTTTTTAATTGTGTAAGGCGGCGTGGCGGCGCTTAAAGCTGGGTAGTTTTGCAGTTGAATTTGCAAAGTTTTGGTAACCTTATTTTGATAGCAGACTTTTTATTTTGATTTGAGATAACGTTTTTGTGGTACAGTTTTTTGTGATGACGTATTTTAGGGTATTTATTAAGTGTTTTTATAATTAAAAAATCTTATTTGGATAACACTCTTTTTATTTTGATTCAAGATAGTGTTTCTGTGATGTGGTTTTTCAAGATGCTGTATTAGAAACCAATATGTAAAAAAACTGTTTAATAATTTTTATTAAGTTTTTTTTAATTTTGCTGATGTAAATCCCGACACCATCTTGAAATTTTTTTGAGATGGCATCTTTTGATCTGGCATTTTCAAATTGATGTATTGTACCCTCCTTGATTGGTTTTATTAATGATGAATATGAAGGAAGAAATAAAGATCACATAGGTGCTATGGCCAATTTTTTGAGCCAATTTCCACTCCTGTCTCAATTGTTGAAAATTCCTCTGGAATATCTGTTGCCTTGTGGAGCCCAACATTGTCCAACACAATAATGTTGGTGAACCCCTGGCTAGTGTGCCTAAGATGATCTTTTATCAATCAGAGAAATGATAGGAAGGTCCTGCAATTATGGGATCTCTTGATAATTTGATACATCTTAATCCCTTTTGGACCAAGGAGAGCCACCATTGAATAGGCTGTGGTGCAGACTGACGCACTCCAAGATACTCTGTCTTTAGCACCTCTGGGAACATGACCATATAAATTATGCATAGACAACACAAAAGCTTATTTTCAATATAACAGAATTTGACTGTTACTTTATATGTGAGTGTGATGTAAGCCTCTGCATATTTTTTTCAGGTCTCAATATTGGCAGGGCTGTTGTAGTTATATAGAGATGCCCCAAGTTTTTTTTATAAGAACCACATAACCTTGACCACACAATAGTAAAATTAAATTAAAGCCTCAATACCAAAAGTAGAATTGACCATAGATTGTATATTTGCCATTTCAAGATGACAGTCTCAGTTAATCCACTTGAAAACATCCCATTTATGCTCTTTGGTGAGCAGGGTTGACAATTGCTTGAGTTTCTCTGCTTGTAGAATTCAACAGGTGTTGAGAAACCAGTTAAATAGTTTATTAGCATATTTTGGGCCCACTCCAACAATACCTGTGGCATTATTAGGGTCACCAGTTTTTTGTATCAATTTAATAATAATAAGGTGCTTTATTTCAAGAAAAGCCTCCCAAGTTGAATTTTTGGGTAAAGTTGATTTGTGATCCTACACAGTGTCTGACATACAATGAATATGTACCTTGTTATATAAGGCTATGAATTTTTTTGCACCAGCTGTCCCTTTGTAGTTCTATAAACTTTGGCTATTCAATATCTTCTTGGTCACCATTGCTTTTATATGGTTTGTAGCTTGTGTCAAGCACTGGCTGAACCTTTTGCATAATGCTTTCTTGGATCAACTCATGATGGTAAATGTGTTCAAATACAAAAATAAGTTAGCTCAATCTTTTTTCTCACTGTTTTAGACATGACAACCTTGGTAGGAATTCTGGTTGGCTTTTGAACCCTAAGAGTTATGCTCTGTGTCTGTCATGGAATTCTTCCCTGACTAAATTAATCTTATGGATGGTTTTAAGTATATCATTCCAGCACAAACAACAAAAAATAAGGTTCTAGATACCATGGACAACCCTGACTTGAAGCCAGATGGGGATTGAACTCAGAACCCTAAAGAGAAGTCAAATATTAGTCTACAAGCAACTGTTCAACTTAAATTACCTATTTATGTTAATTCCCTTCATTTGTCTTTTGTTCCTGCCTTTGGTTCTAAGTCTGCAATGTTTAATTGTTTACTAAGTCACATCACTTACCGCTTGGATTCTGATTGGCTGCCTGCATTTCTCTTGCCGCTCATAGGACCACTTTGTCTATACTTCAACCAAGCTCTGTACTTGATTTTTAATGAGATTAAGCAGATTAATCACTTAATTATGTTTGATCTTGTGGCTTGTGTTCTGATCCTCTTAATGTAACTAAGTATTTACCATATTATTAAGTTTCATATACAAATCATAATGGTAAAAACAATATTCTCAGTCATCAATTTAATGAAACTTTATTTTAAATCTACTCATTTTCAATTATCCTCTTAAATGTTTGTGGCTCACTACCAGGGTATTTAAGTGAGCTCCCTTAATGATTTACTTCTGTTCCAACAATAAATATTATATTTTCTCTTAAATCTTGATCACAATTATTCCTGAAATCCTTTTTTGAATCCATGAAGAGAAGCTATTCCTGTTCTGGTTTCTAGTTCCTTTCCTTTCTGTGATATTGGCTCTTGAAAATCCAACCCCCACTACAGACTGGCATAACTCCTCTCCTGATGACTCTCATCAGAAGGAGTATTTGGCTAATGGTTGGTTTAAATACCCCTCAGGACACTGGGGAAGGAAGTTCTATTATGGACACTCCATAACTCCACCTCCACCATCTGAACCTTCCTTGGTGAGACCAAATGCATCCTTCTACATGTTGAGGTACTTGGTAGGATATTACTTACTGGGAAGGTTCAGTTCCATGATGGGAAGGTTTACACTCTTAGGAAATTTTGGTCATCTTGCTATGGTTACGGTTCCTATTGATTCAGTAATTGCAGAGCTTAACTTAGGGGCCTTGGCTCACAAGATTGGGGACTTGTTCCCTTTTAAGTGGGTCCCTGACAGTGCCCTTGCACTCTGTGAAAATTGAACTGATTGTGTCAGTACAACCTCATTGTTATTCTCTCATCTCCTGTCTCCTTCCTGAGTTGGCACTTTTGTTGCACTAACTCAATTTTTTAACCCAAAGGGACAACCCCAATCATGGCGTACTATGGTGTCATTGCCAATTTTTTGTTGTGTCCCTTCTATCTTACTATAAAATAAAATACCAAATCAAGTTAAATCAAGATAAAGCCCTGATTTAATTTTTGATTTTTATCTGAATATGAATATTTAATTAGAATACATATCTTCTGACAACATATATATATTCTATCCTAATAAATCATTTTTGGTTTTACAAAGCCTATTTTAGAGCCACTAAATTGATTTTCACCCATTTTCCCAGATTTTACAACATGCTTAAACATTCAGAACAATGCTTTTATAATTTATGTTTCATAGCTTGTGTCTTATTTTAGATAGCTAGGTATCATTTTTGTATAAATTTCATTGTACACAACACTTGAGTGGTTTTGTTTGCATGTTGAGTTTCTATTGTGTTTTGTTTTTTGTTTGAGTTTTGACTCAACACGTGTGAGTGTATTTTGTCACCAATTTAAATAGTAAACATGTGTACACCAAAGGTTGACTCACACCATTTTGTTTGTGAATCCATGTATTTTGGTTTGTATTTTAGATATTTTCATTTGGAGTGTGAGAACTTTATTGCTGTGGTGACCCATTTTGTCCATTAACGCCCAAAATATCTGTTAACAGAGTGTATATTTCACACTGATAGTTGGAATTCATTTAAAACTGAGTTTATTCTGTTCAAATCTGAAGTATTTTTGGTTTTTATCATAGCTTTGAAAACTACTGTATGGTTCTTTGAAGCCTATGAAAAACTGGAGCCGTTTTTTACAAGATCTTAGCCACAATCCTTGTTTTACCCATGCCTACTACCATACATTGCTGGTTATTGCCTCTTAGGGTACATGGTTAGTTATTTTGGAAGATTTAATCCTCTAGAAAGGATTTCCAGACTGCTGATAATAGCGTGGCTGGTCACTTTCCAGTTGACATGATTCTCTTTTTTTAGATCCAAAGTCTAGTATGAAGGGAAACCCCTGCCCTATTGTGACCGTACAACAGTCACTATTGAGTATTTAGCTGAAAAAATACTCCAAAATATAAAGTTTTTCTGTTTTTGCTGTTTATTTCATGTAGTTAGGTTTTAATGGAATTCTTAAGGTAAAGATTCCTGGAAACTGGATATCTATGTTTAATAAAAGAACAGAATGTTGGTGGTTAGTTAGGCCAGGCTAACTAGTAAAATTGAGGCAAGATTAGCCAAAGCAACCTTGGAGACTAGGCAACTCAAAAACAATTTAATTAACTGGGAAGGTTAATTAATAAATACATAGGAATATAATTAATGGGGATTTAATTATATTGGACAATTGCCTTGACTGTGTCAAGAAGTTTGGTTAAGGTTAACCATAAGTAAACCCCAAATTTTGGGTTAAAAGCGCTGTTTTTCTAAATTCATTAGGTTGAACGCACTGCCACGCCGCCTAATTGATTTGTAAAGCACTGAGGCGCCGCCAAGTGAATGTTTCAGGCGCTGGGGCACCACCTGGAAAAGTTTGTGGGCGCTGTGGTGGGCCTAGTTTGAGTTTCAAAGTGTTTTAATGGCTTTTAATACAAAAAACCATTAAATGCAAAGATAACTAAATAAAGGCAATGATGTCTATGCATTCAGGTTTGATCAGCCGGTTCCCAGTTGAAACATTGTTAGCTGGGTTTTGGAATGTCTATTATTCCACAGGGTTTGGCGCCAGGAGCTGAGGAAGCTCCATGCCAAATTGATACATTGAGATGGATGGCGTCAGGTGACTCCTTCTCATTGTAGGTTAATTCCCATAGGCTGAGAATTACAGGGGATCTTTTAGGTAAAGATCTAGGTTTGAATGACTCTGATATCATAGACCACGTGATATGAATCATAGGTTGATTCAGGAACCAGAGGGGTTTTCAGCCAAATTTGCCCCAAATGGTATATAAGCAAAAAAAGCTAAATTTTAATAAAGATATATTGTCAATTTTGACGCTTTCCCCTCAACTGCTTTTTCAATTATTATGTCTTCTTTGCTATCTTTTGAAAGGGCAAAATTTGGAGTACTTTGTGTGGAAACTGCTGCTGCCAGGAAAAATTTTCTACAAGTTTGCTAGAGGAAGCTTGGGCAAGCTTGGAGGTCACCAAGACTGTGCCTGAGGAGGCTTTGGTGGAAGTAAAAGCTGCGTTTGAAGAGTTATACTCCAATTATTTTGCAAAAGAAGGGACTACTGCTCAAGGAAACTGAATCTTTGTGCGGGATTCTTGGAACCTGTTAGTAGGATTTGACAAAAATTTACAACAAGTGAAAGCAATGGCAAATTGTGAAATTGAGGCTTTAAGAGCAAGAGAGGAAAAGAGTGTTGAGATCATGGCTTGTTGGCGGGATGACAATAAAGTGTTGTCCCATAAAATTGCCTCCCTGGAGGCAAATCTCCTTGAAGCTTTATCACAGGAAGGTAATGGCAATAAGATTCAAGGGAATTATAATGGTAAGTTGGACTGGTTGGACCTGGATCTGTCATAGAGCCCAATTCAGGGGCAGAAAAAACCCATGGTGAAAGGAGTCCAGTCTATGCTTGCCAAAATGTCACCGTTCTCTGGAAATCCAAAGGAAGGAAATGCTTTCCTGGAGGGTTTTCTTATCCAAGCCTCTGGTCTGGAAGATGCTGAGAAATGTCATAGATTGGAAGTCCTTGCAGGTCCTGCATGCTTCAAGTGGTTTGAAAGATGTAAAGGTGACAATTGGACCATGTTGTTGGAGGAATTTTGAGCCAGCCACACTGTAACCCTCAGACCTGGTGATGCTCTGCAGAAAGCCTGAGACGTTACCCAGGCTGGCTATGAAACTGTGTTAATGTATCTTTCCAGAATGAAAGAGTTCCTAGCTTTTATGAATGTGGAACACAATCAGGACCTAGTGTAAGATGCTTTATTCACTGGAATGTGGCCCAGGTTGAGAACTCAGGCTTCTATGCTGCATTGTGAGAAGTTGTCATGGTCAAAACTTATTCAAAAGGTCATTCAAATGGAATGGGATCTTGGTGGTCCTCCACATAGTGCTCCTTGCCCAAGAGTAGGAGCTCATGTGGCTGCAGGGGAAGGGTCTTTCAAGAGAACCAGACATCCTAGAAGTCCCTCAGATAAGGATCACATGTCTATATTTAAGCAGGCATGTAAGTTTCACATGGCAAAGGGATGCTGGATCTGCAGGAAAGATGGCCATTTTTCTGGGTAATGTCCCAATTGTGCGGAATTTGACAAGGAACACCCATACCTTATGTTTAAGGATTAGGGAAAAGAAAGGTGGGATTAGGTGTCTCCCAACCTTAGCTTGGTAATTTGGAGAATAATAATGGAAGAATGAGACTTCAATCTGGAAATGTTTTGAAGGAGTACGGAAAAAGCGCCAGTAAACCAGTGGAGCCACCTGTTCAGGAAATTGATGTCTCTTGTTCAACTCTTCCTGAGGGAAGTCCAGATGCCTCTCCAGATGAGTAGATATTGGATAAGCTTGGGTATGAAGGAAGACAGGGAAATTATTTAGCAGCCTGTGCGGTTCCAGTTGAGCGTGGATTAACTCAAAGAAGTACAATGGCGTAAAAAGGTGGCACAAAGCATGCCAGCATTATTGATTGCAAAACCTTTTATGTGAGCATTTCAAGGGTTTATCCTCCTGGATATTTTGCTTGATGGTATCTCTGCAAAGGCAGTATACAATCCAGGATGTGCTTGAGTAGCAGTATCAAAGAACTTTGTCTGTAAACATGGCATGGACCCATCAAGATTGGTCACATTGACTTTATCTTCCGCAGATGGGGTTACCACTATTGAATGAGATGTGTTTAATGAGGTGGTAATAAAATGAAAAAATACCATGGTCAAGACTTCTGCTGTAGTTTTGCCAGGAGCAGGATTCAATGTTCTGCTTGGTATGACTTGGATTATTGAGGCCAAGGTGAGCCTGGACGCCGTCAAGAATGTCTTGGTCCATGAGAGAGTGGAGTATGCTTATCAACAGCTGAAAATTCTGCCAGCACCAGAAGATGTTCAGTCAGTGGTCATCTACGCCAAGGAACATTGCTCCATTCCACCAAAGGGAATTGCTTGGTTGAAACCAGTAGCTTTTAATTGTGGAACGCAGGGAGGACAAGTTATTCCAGAATTACCCCGTCATATATCCTCAAATGTGGCAATATTTGATAATGGTTCAAATGGCAAACTCCTCAAGTCCCGGAAGTTGTTTAACACTTGTGCAGTTCCTGTGAATATTCAGCAAGGTCAGCGTATTGGAGTTTGGATGCCTGTAGTTGGAGAAGTCACAACAAATAAACCTATTGTCTCTTATGTTTGTGTGCCCTTCAACAATTTAACCTGTATACTATGTCCAAATGAAGCACCAGGGACATCATTATATACCCTGGTGTAGAAATGGATTAGTTGTTTCTTGTTGGACAAATATGATGTGGGAAGGACTGGTCCACCCTATGTCATAAAGGCGTTGAGTTGGAAGCCCTATAAAGGCTCTGTACCCTGTTGCAGTCCTGCTGAAGTTGCTTCAATCAGAGAAGAGATGGAGAAAATGCAAAGTGCCAAACTGATTGAGGGAAGTATCAGTCCTTACTCTGCTCTGATGGCTTGTGTCCCAAAGCCAGATGGGAATATACGGGTTTGTATTGATTTCCAAATGGTAAATAAGGATATTGTAAATGATGCCTACCCAATGCACAGGATTAAAGACCAGCTGGACGCCATGGCTGGATCTTTCTGGTTCAGCACTTTAGAATTGACTTAATGTTATCACCAATTGTTAATTAATGAGAAGTCTAAGGAGGTCATGGTGTTCTCTACCTCTGACGGTCTGTATCAATAAAAATTCTTGCCATTGGGAATGAAGACATAAGGTGCTGTGTTTCAGCGTGTAATGTACCAGATAATGATGGGATTACAGCCTAGATGTGTCTCAGTATATATATAATATTACTATATATAGCCCTTCCTGGGAACAACATCTAGAGGATCTTGATGAAGTATTTTGCCAGACCAAGAAAGCAAAGTTGAAGATTAGTGTATCTAAGACTAAGATTGCCTGTCAAGAGGTCAAGGTGTTAGGGCATATTTTGCATTCTCAAGGGATTAAGTCAAGTCCTGAGAGAGTTACTCCGTTGTTAAGCATGAAGTTGCTGCAGTCAGTTTGAGAGGTTCAGGGCTTTATGGGGACAGTGAATTTCTACCAGATATTCATACCTAATTGCTCCACACTTTGAGAGCCATTATTTGCGTTAACAAGGAAGAACACCCAATCTGTTTGGGGACAAGAGCAAGAGTCAATTTTCTTAGAGCTAAAGAAGAAACTCTCCAAAGACCCCATACTAAGATTCCCTAATTGGTCAAAGTTGTTCTACATTGAGACAGATGCAAGTTCAACTGGACTTGGTGCCATTCTTACTCAAGAAGGAGAGTCAAAGTTGTCCTGACATTCTGTTGTATATGGTTTTAAGACATAGGGGACTGCTCAAAGGAAATACTCTGCCACTGAACGTGAAGGATTGGCAATAGTATGGGCAGTGGAACATTTTAGGATGTATATCCTAGGAATGTTGTTTATTATTGTCACTGACCATGTGACATTGAGAGCAATTTGAACAAAGGAAGACTTACAAGGCTGAATGCAATTGTATGCAGAGAAGCTCTCTGGATATGATTATGATATCATCTACCGTCCAGGGTTAGAAAATCAGATTCCTGACTTATTGTCCCAAGCGCTGTTAGCCTGTGGAGAAATTGGGATGCAAGAAGCACGGGAAGCTTTATCAAGGAATAGGATTTGCGTAGAAAAATCCAAGCGTCTCCAAGTGGTCAGAGATCTCCATGTGAAATGGGGAGGTCACCTCCAATATTAGAAGCTATGGCAAGTGGTGAAAGCTTGGTACTGGTGGTCAGAGATGAGAGCTATGGTCCTTTAGATTTTGTAAGAATGGAATATTTGCTCTAAATTCTCAGCGGCAAAATCTAAGGTGCAGCTCAAGTCAATGGTATCACATTATCCTTTTGAGTTGGTCTCAATGGATACTGGTCACATTACGTTAGCAAGTGGTCAAAAAGCACACTCTGTGGTGGCTGTTGATTCTTTTACCAAATAGGTAGAAGTTTAAGCATTGATCAAAGAAACAAGTGTTGTAATTGCTAAGTTTCTCTGGGAAGAAATAATAGCACAGCATGATTGTCCTGAGAAGGTTCTCACCAATAATGGACCACCTTACGTAGGGCCAGCGTTGACTAAGGAATGCTTTAAATGGGGCATTTCTAAGTTAACCTCAGCCCTATATCATCCCAAGACAAATGGTTTAGCCAAAAGAACCATTGGAACACTGAAGTGCATCATGGAGAAATTGGCTGATGGAGCCACAACCCATTAGAAGGACCACTTGGCAATGAGTGTCATGGCATACCGTACAATGCCCCATGATACTACTGGGTTTTCTCTGTTTTGGATATTGTATGGCTGGGAAACTACAACAAGCACTGAGATTGGTCAATGGGAGTTTTTAGAAAAGAATTCCTATGAAGACGCTGTAGAAGAACATACAGCTGAGCTACAGAAGTTATTTGTTGAGGCAAGGAGTAAAGGAGAACAGGTTTGAGAGAGACGTGCCGCCAAGTGGAACTCAAAGCCTGGAGTACTTCCCCGTGATCATTTCCAGATTTAAGATCTGGTGTGGTTTGATCAAAGGCGCCAAGAAAAACACCCTAGAAGAGGTCTTCAGTGATGGGTAGGTCCTATGAAGATTATCCCGGTTAGTCCAGGGTCAAACTACCTAATTCAAGGAGTTAGAGCTGCCCTAGGAGAAGAATAGTCCCGTATTTATCCTCAATTCCTTAAGCTGTTCCATGGGGAATTAGAGCTAATAAAGGTCTGGGAAGATGAGGCTGATTTCCCTGAAGAGAAGAAAGGGGCCATGTGACCGTACAACAGTCACTGTTAAGTATTTAACCAAATAAATACTCCAAAATATAAAGTTGTTCTGTTTTTGCTGTTTATTTCATGTAGATAGGTTTGACTGGAATTCTTAAGGTAAAGATTCCTGGAAACTGGATATCTATGTTTAATAAAATAACAGAATATGGGTGGTTAGTTAGGCCAGGCTAACTAGTAAAATTGAGGCAAGATTAGCCAAAGCAATCTTGGGGACTAGGGGTCTCAAAAACAATTTAATTAACCGGGAAGGTTAATTACTAAATACATGGGAATATAATCAATGGGGATTTAATTATATTGGTCAATTGCCTTGACTGTGTCAAGAAGTTTGGTTAAGATTAACCATAAGTAAACCCTCAAATTTTGGGTTAAAAGCGCCGTTTTGCTAAATTCATTAGTTTAAACGCACTGCCGCGCTGTCTAATTGATTTTTAAAGCGCTGAGGCGCCGCCCAGTGAATGTTTCAGGCTCTTAAGTGCTGGGGCGCCACCTGGAAAAGTTTGTGGGCACTGTGGTGGCGCCTGGTTTGAGTTTCAAAGTGTTTTAATGGCTTTTAATGCAAAAACCATCAAATGCAAAGATAACTAAATAAAGGCAATGATGTCTACAGATTCAGGTTTGATCAGCCAGTTCCCAGTTGAAACATTGATAGCTGAGTTTTGGGACTTGTAATCCACAGGGTTTTGGTGCCGGTAGCTGGGGAAGCTCTATGCTGAATTGGTACATTGGGATGAATAGAGTCAGGTGACTTCTTCCCATTGTAGGTTAATTCTCATAGGCTGAGAATTACAGGGGATCTTTTAGGTAAAGATCTAGGTTTGAATGACTCTGATATCATAGACCACGTGATATGAATCATAGGTTGATTCAGGAACCAGAGGGGTTTTCCGCCAAATATGCCCCAAATGGTATATAAGCAAAAACAGCTAAATTTTAATAAAGATATATTGTCAATTTTGATGCTTTCCCCTCAACTACTCTTTCAATTATTATGTCTTCTTTGCTATCTTTTGAAAGGGCAAAATTTGGAGTACTTTGTGTGGAAACTGCTGCTGCCAGGAAAAAGTTCCTACAAGTTTGCTGGAGTAAGCTTGGGCAAGCTTGGAGGCTACCAAGACTGTGCCTGAGGAGGCTTTGGTGGAAGTAAAAGCTGTGTTTGAAGAGTTATACTCCTGTAAGAGAGGGGGGCTAAACTAACTAAGTTTGGCTCCCATCCTGGTGCAATATACCACCAGGATACTGCCCAGTGGAGAAATGGGACGGCCACTCAAAGGGGGGACCACAGGGACAACAAAGGGGATAGCTGAGGGAAGTAGGTATTCAATCCCATCAACACCAAACCAGTGAGTAACCAGGGCGTATAAGTGGGAGCGGGAGGGGGCGTTGCAGGGGCCTGGAGGGACACCAAGTCACACTTCTCAGGGCTGGAAATGAGTGACACCAACCTCTCCTTGACCACATGAGCAGACTGGGTGAACCCAACGGCCTCTAGATCCAGGTTGTTGCAGGTTAAACTCCTTACCACGGCCTCTCCAGAGAACAGGAGACCACTAGGGAGATCCAGGAGGTAGGAAGGGTCATCACCCACAAGACAAGCAGAAGAGGAAATCTTGGACCACAACTCTGACAAAGTTGACCACAGAAGCAGCAAAAAGGGGGCCAAAGAAAACACCACAAATTTGAGAATTGGGAGTATCATAGCTGTGTTCTACGTAAAATTCTGAATAAAAGGGTAAAATTCCCAGGGCAACACCAAATAAAAAACGTGTGTCAGGGGGATTCATCAACAAGAGCACAAAAAATAGTACCAGGAGAGCACAGGGGAACTTGGCAACGGTCTTGGGTGGCTTTAAAGTGAAACAGAATCAAAGCGGGTTTGAAATCAAAGAAATCAAGGAAAATTCAAAATAAAAGTAAGTTTTATATTGAAGATTGATTAAAATTTTAAGATTCAAAGACAACTTTCAAAAGCAAAAGCAATAAGAGCAACAACTATATGTCCGAGCTTCTTCTGAAGGGCCCAGAGATGATACTGGGTTCAAAGCAGGTAGGGGTGAGGTAAACTTCAACAAAAAATCTAACACTTTTAATCTTCAAACTATAGGGGCTCAAAACAGAGTTTCAAGGCCTCCACAAAATTTTCAAAAAGTGCAGCAAGTTCCAAAGTTTAATAAAATTGGAAATAGACAAGCAGGGGACTGAAATTCCCCTTGCTGTGTAAAAAGGGGGAGTGTGCTGCAGGGTAAAATCACATGACTTCAGGGCTTAAGTCTGATTGGGTAGGGGAGAAATTTTTAGGTCAGAGTTGGGGAGGCTGGAGGGTTTCATCTTAATTTCTGTGGTACTCCCTGATTGGCTAGAGGAGTTTTCAAGCACTTGGAATTCACTTGAGCTTTTGGATGTCAATGTGGCAGCACCCAATTGGCTGGATATGATAGCTTTCAATAATGGTCAACACCAGGCCAGCAAGTAGTCTAAATTTACCAGGGTTTCTTCCAAGGAAGGAACGGTAGAGGCTGTAGAATTCACAGGGTATGTCAATACAAATCTTTTGTCTACAGTGTGGGCTAAATCTTTTAGAGAGTTGAGTGGTTTAGCTGGACTATGAGCGTATTTCTTTGTACGACGGGGGGAAACATTTCTATCCAAGGCCAAAGGGGGCAGTGGATTTACAACTCCAATCACTTTGCAAAAGAAGGGACTCCTGCTCAAGGAAACTGAATCTATGTGTGGTATTCTTGGAGCCTGTTAGTAGGATTTGACAAAATTTTACAACAAGTGAAAGCAATGGCAAATTGTGAAATTGAGGCTTTAAGAGAAAGAGAGGAAAAGAGTGTTGAGATCATGGCAAGTTGATGGGATGACAACAAAGTGTTGTCCCATAAAATTGCCTCCCTGGAGGCAAAGCTCCTCAAAGCTTTGTCACAGGAAGGTCCTGGCAATAAGAGTCAAGGGCAGGGTATTAGTAAGTTGGACTGGTTGGACCTGGATCTGTCACACCTCTATGGGGTTTAACCCAACCTTACTCACCCCAAAGGAAGCCTTTACACTGCTTCTTACTAGTGCCAATTCTCTCCCTTCTGATCCTCTACACTAAATCCCCATGTATTAACTGATATCCTGAGGACTAAGATGACAGACCCTGCTGAAGGAAACCCCATTCAATTACCACACATTACCATAACTATAGCAAGCTATGATTTGTATATGTATCAATTTTTGGGCTTTTCAATAGGGCAATTCCTTGTATGATAGCTATGAGTTTATGGGAAACTTTAGTGAGCTGCTTGAAAAATTCTGTGCCAACCATTTGCTGGGACTTTCTGGTGTCCAGCTTAACTTTGATAGAATATCTGAAACTGGCCTGGCCCATATGGAGAAGAAGTCTATGTTCTTGTTGAGGAGCGGTAAGATTTCTGGTAGGTTATCTAAAGTGTACCCCTTTAAAGGGTCCTGGGTTATTGGGCATTGGCGTGGAGAGGGTGGTTGGTGGAAGCTGCTATGGAATTGTTGAACTGTAGGTCAAATTGGATATGATTAAATTTTTGAATAGGTAGTTGGATATTTTGGCATATGGTTGGAAACCTCATACAGCCCAGTCTTACTTAAACTAAATGGGTGTTTATATGAATGTTATGATGAGAATTCTGATATCTCTATAATGTCTTGGTTTAGCATCAGAAAACATCTGTGGGGGTTTCTTGGCTATAAACTCAGTCCCAGGGGTCCCAGGTTCAATTCCTGAGGCTTTCACTTGCCCTGCCTCTATATTTTTGTTGCCATTGGACCTTTCCCAAAGTTGGATTTCCAGAATGAACCAACCAGACAATCCAATAAATGATGTGATAGCATTAAATTGATCCTCCTATCCTCACTGAACCTAAGGCTGTGGTCCTTTATATTGCTGCTATTAAAGAGCTCTAATAAAGTTCTATTTTAAAAGAGGGTTTCAGGGCTGTAACCCTCTGGTTGCTACGCCAATTGATCTTTGGAGGGGGATTGGATCTAGAAATCTGATTTTTAACTTTTTTCAGGGGGTTGAAGACCTGGATATTGCTTTGTTTTAAACATTAAATTGAACCACTGCTATGGGGTTGTTGGTTTGTCTGTAAGGTTGCTTTAAGTAATAGAATTGTTAAAGGGCATTAAAACCTTCTGAGATAAAAAAATCTGCCTAGAAAAATTGGAGGTGGGGGTTTATTATGTTTTTTGGCAATAGCTTTGTACCAGTTTTGGTTTGTTTTAAGATCTTTTATATAGACATGTCTGAAACAACTGGGCCGTTTAAATTGATTAAGTGGAAGTCTGGATAGATTCACGTATTGGATCAAAAACTTCAGCTCAAGTAGAAATTAAAGTTGATTGGAGATTGTTTAATGGTAAACGTAGTTCAAATAAAAACATTTATTTAAAAATCAGCAGGATCGGTGTCGGTCATGAAGCGGTCAATCATGGATACCTCGGGGGTCTTGGAAATGTAGCTGCTGCCAGGAGAGAGTGAGGAACCAATGCCACCAAAAGCTTTGCGCCAGCTTTCTTTCTTGGCTTCCCATTCCGCTTCAGCACGGGCATCCTCATCCCACTCATCAGAGGAATTGTCAACTTGGGATTTATTTGGCTGTTCAGATCCATTAGCTCTGCTTACGCCGCGGAGATGCATGATAGATTCAGGCACATATGAAGTAGCAGCGCCAGCCTTGCGTACATCAGCAGAAACTTCAAGGGGAGCAGCACAAGCCATTACAATCATAGAAGCCATTGCAATATTCATTTCTGGTGATGATGACCCCGCAGCATCCTTTTTATACACTTTGTTTTCTCTGGTGGAAATACTATGCCCATCATATTCTACATAAGCTTGCAAACAGTTCCAACTGACGTTTCTATAATCAACTTAACAGCGCTCAATTACTATAGCTTCATGACTTGCTCAGGAAACAACATCCCAATCATCATCCAAGGGTCAGATTTCTTTAGAGATATAATCATAAATTATACATGTTCCTCACAAACTCCACTTTCAATTTAAAAAAATCAAAAAACAAACTCCACTTTCAAATAGACAGCCAATCATTGCCAATAAAAATTTCAGCCAACCATTTTGTTGAACCCATTCCCACAATTAATTCCTACGATGACATTGCAACATCTGTTTTTAAAACAGCTACCAAGCCAATCCATTTGAATCTCCTTTGTCGCCTGAACAGCAAGTTCCCTCTTTAATCATGCCAGTAAATTCATCCCAGCGGGTCTTCAAAAGGGTCATCTATTTACATCTCTCTTACAACAGCCCATATCCATTAGTAACATGTTTACCAGGCAATCCTATTTTAGAGAAATTAGGTAAACAGGAGGGTTTTACGTACATACCCCAGGCAACGTGGAGTCACTTTGTAAAGTTTATCAACCCAAACCAGATATATGATCTTGCAAACTAAATCCACGCCCATAAAAATAGAAAAGATGGTAGCAACATCTTATTTGTTTCCCCAAAACAATTACTGGGTCCATCTAAAGTGGGAAACAAAATGTCAGTAAACTCAAAACTGTAAAGAATTCACCACGGCTATGCACGGCTTGAAGCTATTAATGAAAGTACAGGAAATATGGGAATTGATGGACATGGGGATAAGATAAGCCTAGTAAATATGTACACCTCACTCTTTACCTAAACCACAAAAAAATATATGTGTGCCTACAGATGCAACTGTGTCCTCCCACTTTGGAACCACCAAGCAGCCCCTCTACCAGTCAAATCCCTGCTTATCCTTTCTTAAAAGAGGATGTCAACCAAACACCCACTTTCAATTTTCACCAAAGAACTCAATTCAGTGAAAGCCAAATAGACCATGGAAAATACCATGGCTCTCAGATGAGTGGCACAGCTTTCACCTAAACTTCCACCCTATTAAGCTTTGCTTGCACTACTCTCATACCAGAGTTTCATTTTCATTAAATGGAGTAGATTGGACAACTAAACCTGCATAAATTACAACCAAGTCATAGCTCATGTGGTCACCCCCATAAAAACTGGCTTTATTCATAGGGATCTATACCACAAACTGATACCAGTTAAATGTCTGACAGTGTTGCAGAATTTTGATAGCTAGCCATACAGCACACCTTTGAACCCATGCCATTTAATAAACCTAACTCATAAAGTTGGATTCCCAAGCCCTTTTATTGGATAACCTTTTTATTTCCCGTTGTTTTCTTTAGCCAGCTCAAACCACTATAGACTTTAAAAATCCCAATCCATATAACCTACCCTGATAGCTCTATAGGAGCTATCTGATCTTCTAATAGCTTAAATAAAGCAAAACAGTAAAGACCTCCACTGAATTTTGGATTTTCACACCAATTATTTTTCAATGTTTCAATTTATTAAATTTTGGGGAACAAAATTTTATCATGGGAGATCATTTCCCCCCACCATCTGTAGAGATGGGCAAGTGCCTAAAGTTGAAGTGTGGAGATCAAAATCTCCAAATTGATGGATTTTTTGATCTCCACACTTTTTTTCAATAAAAAAAATTCCCAAAAAATTTAATATTTTTCTTAAATTTGACTTTTTAAAAATGTTGTTACTAGTAGCTAAAATCAAAAAACCAAGTTTGAAGTGCCCAAATTGATGCAATTTAAAACACACCTTAAATTAATTTGGCTTTTAAAATAGATATTATTCATCCTTTTGAATATAGGGGGCAAAATTGAAAGTGCAGAAATCAAAGTCCAGAAGTCTCTTCAATTTAATATTTGGGACCCCAAAATTAAAAAAAATAAAATATCACTATGTAAATGATCAGCAAAGCTTCAAAATCATATCATACTCAACCAAATAAACTAAAACCTATCATACAGGTTCACAATCACCTGTATAACATTTGATTATAGTTTCAGTGATTTTTATTATGTAAAAGATAGAGTGCTGAATGAAACAAATATTATATGATCACTTAGTAATTTACTGGGTGTAGTAATAGAGTGCGCAAATCAAAAAAGCTTCAAATCAAAATTCAAAACACACTGATTTAGTGCTCACCAATATATTTTAAATTATGATTGGAATTTAATATTTTATTAACTAAGCTCCAATAGGTGTTTATAATTGAAAGTGTGGAAATCAAAAGTGCATTTAAACCAAACAAACGCTCTACTTTACAAAACCATAATAATTTAACCAGTGTAAGTTTAAAGCTTAAAATAAGCATTTTAAAGGTTAAAGACTTGCTTTAGAACATAGTAGAGTTTTAGGCCTTTTGGGTTAGTTTAGTGTAACTTTTTAAAGGGTTTAGTAAAAACTGCAGATTTTGGCAGTTTTGAAAGAAATATTAAATTAATTTAATATGTTACTATGTTTCCTTATGTTTTTAGGGAGTGTTGAGATCAAAGTGCCAAAATTGAAACTCCCTAATTGTCTGATCAAAAGCCCCTTTTTTGCTCCTTTCAAAAGCATTATAGAGTTGACTACCTCAATTAAAATATTTATTAAAACTAACAAAATATAGTAAAAAGCACTCTGAATTTCAGATTCTGTTAAAAAAATGATATTTTTATTAATAATTTATATTCTTTTTTACTAACCAAAAAATACTAACTTTGAGCCATCTATATGCCCCCTAAGTCAACTCCCATCAACCCAAAGAAGGCCACCCCTTCCAGATCCAAGAAGCCTGGCCCCAAGACCACCAAGAAGATCACCAAGAAGGCCGTCAAGGCTACCAATAAGACCCCTGAGCCCTCCCCCTCTCCAGAAGAGGAGCCTTCTGAAGAGGAACCTACCCCCAGCCCCTCCAAGAGCCCAACTGGGCACAAGTTTGTCTACAGCCAGGCAGATGAAGAGGAGATGCCTCCCCACATCTCAGAAGAAGAACATGAAGACCTGTACAACTCTGGAGATGCTACACCAACTGAGGATGGCCTTGAGACCTGGGATATCCTGAAAGTATGAAATATTTGCAACTATGAAGAGGAGTTCTGACTGCCAGATATCCTACCCATCTCCTTCCCAACAATGTTCTCTAAGGGCAATGCTGGGTTCTACCACAATGGGTTTATGTTTAAGTGTAATGATGAGCAGAAGCACTTGGTGCTTCATCATTACAAGTGTGAGGGGCCTGCCTGACTACAGCTGGGTTTATCCAGTTTAAGAAGCTTAACAATCAGCACACCTGCCTGGAACCAACTGGGGTATATCAGTGCCTAATAAAGTGGTACCTGCACCAGAGGCAGCCTTTCAACAGGGTCCTTACCTCCCAGGAGATAGTCACTAGGGCTATTCACAACTTGACCAGCTTTCAAAATATAGCAGTTGGTACTTTAGGATCCCTTCAGAAGTATGTCAGTGATAATTGCCGGAAGTCTGACAATAAGGGCAGATCTGCCACCTCCCTCCTGGAACTGGATATACCCAATGAGCTCAGAGTAACCTCCAAGGATGGACAGTTTCTCCTTCATGACAATGGTCCAGATGAGCATAAAAGAACCATCTGCTATGCCACCCATGAGAACCTTAAGAGATTGATGACAGCCAATATCTGATTGGCTGATAGGACCTTCTCATCATGCCCTAAGATCTTTTCCCAGCTTTGGTGCATCCATGGAAAGTATGGTGATAAGGTTTTACCAATGGTTTACTTTCTAATGTCAGGACAAAATGAGGATGACTATACTCATGCCTTGGAGATTCTAAAGGGGAAGCTGGATCTCCTTCCCCCTACTGATGCCCCCACTTCTACCCCCAAGAGGAAGAAGTCTAAAACCCCAAGCCAACCTGATGATGAGGAAACATCAGAGCCTTACCATACCCACCTCCTTGTTAACTTTGAGCCTTCTCAAGTCAACGCCTTTAAAAAGGTATTTAAGAGCAAGCCTCATGGTTGCTTCTTTCATTTCAGACAATGCCTCAGAAGAAAGCTGCAGAGCTTTACTGAGCTCAACAGACTGGTTACTAGATCCACTTCCCAGGAGCCCAAGGTGGCCTTAAACTCCTTTCTGCCATTGCCTTGGTGAGAAAGGAGGACTCTATCAAGATCTATGGGACATTCAAGAATACCAAGTAAATGGAGGAAAATGCAGCTGTAAATTCACTGCCCCCTTTAGCCTTGGATAGGACAGTCTTTCCCTGCTGTACTAAGAAATCCCCTCAAAAACCAGCTAAATCTCTCAATTCTCTTGAGGACTTAGCCCACACAGTTGATGAGAGATTTTTGGTCACATACCCTGTGGAGTCTCCACCCTCCTCTGCCCCCTCCATGGAAGAAACCCTGATTAATTTAGATTATTTGTTAGCCTGGTGTTGACCATTGTTAAAAAGCATTAGGATTGGCCAATCAAAGTGCCCCACATCAGTGTTACTGAAAGCAATTGATCAACAAAACTCTGAAGGCAATTCTAGCCAATCAGAGGTGGGTTTGGAAATTAATTCAAAACTCTCCAACTCTCCTGAATCAATTCAGCAAAAAATTTTGTCCAGCCAATCAAATGCAAGTCATAGCCAGTAAGGTGACCTCCCCCTAACAACTCATCCCCTTTTAACAATGCCAGGGGATTTTGGGTCCCCTGCTTGTCAATTCTTTGCTACCAATAAAGTTTTAGGACTTTCATTCCTTTTTAGTTTTTATTTTTGAGTGAAAACCCTGTTTTGAGTTTCTGTCATCTAAAAATTAAAGTGTTAGTTGTTTTGCTTAAACTTACCCTGTGCCAACCCGCCTCAAACCTGGCATCTCTTCTGGACCCCTTTAAACAGACTTGGACTCTTAGTTGTTGTTGTTTTTGCTTTTGTCTTTGAAAACCACGTTCAAAACTGGAAATTCTAGTTAAAACTCAATATAAAATCTACTTTATTTTTGATTTTTATCTATTATCTACTTGGTTTCAAACCTGCTTTTTGTTCAAACTCCTAGTAAAGCTACCTGCGTCCATCCCCAAGCTCCCAGGCCCGTTCTGCTGTGCTTTTCTGGTCTCCACTTGTGAGTACCTTGCTCATTCTCAATTTTATTGCTTGCAGGTTTTAAAAACTTGTAAATTTCATCCAAATTTTGCAAAGATTGCTATTATGATACTCCCTATCTTGAAATTTATGGTGTTTTCTGTGGTGCTGTTTTTTTTTGTTGTTATGGTTGACATCCCCAGATCTATGGTCAAAAATCTCCTCTTCTGCTTGGCTTGTGGGCAACAACCCTTCCAGTCTCCTGGACTTCTCCAGCAGTCTCCTATTCTTGGGTGAGGCTGTAGTAAAGAGTCTGACCTGTGATGACTTGGATTTGGATACTGTAGACTACTCCTTGCGCGCTCTTATGAGTGAGGAAATTTTGGTGTCTCCGCCTCCTGCCCTGGGGAAGAGCAGCTCAGTGCCCATTCATGCTCCTGTTATGCCTCCTCCTGTCCCCTCCTGTACACCATGGTTGCTCACTGGCTTAGTACTGATGGGATTAAATGTGTACTTCCCTCAGCTGTCCCATATGTCCTCTTTGTGGTCCCCCCTTTGAGTGGCCATCCCAGTTCTCCACTGGGTGGCATCCTGGTGGTTTGTGTCACCAGGATGGGAGCTGAACTTAGTTGGTTTATCCCCCCTCTCTCACATAATTGACAAGCCCATTTCTTCTGCCTTGGAAGCCTTTTGCTACTGGGTATGGAGCTTACTTCTTGCCCTCATCTGCGCCAGCTTGGGATCACTCCTAGCTGGATTCCTCTTGGTGTGGGCTGTGTAGTCACTTCTGTCCTCTCTCAAGTTGTGTCTCACTGAGAAGTCTGCTTCTCCATTCACAGCTTCCTTGGCCGCATCAGCGGTGGATATTACCCTGGTGTCACCCTGCACCCCCCCCCTCTGTGGCTGTCTGTGAGAAGGTCCTGGATGCCCTTGGGGAGCTGCAGCTTTGCCTCTCTGCAGACTCAGTGTCTGCAGACACTCCCATCTCTGACGCTCAGAGATCAGTGGCCCTCTTGGATGCTCTTGACAGAGACACTTGCCTCTGGGTGTGCACTCTCCTCCGCCAAAGCCAGGAGCTTGGGGATACTTCCTCCCTCCTTACACTGGTTTCTTCAGCGGTGGCTGCCCCGGGTTCCAAGGCCTCAGTCATATTTGAGACCCTCCATTCCAAAGGCCTCACCCCTGACCTTACCTCCCACATTGAGTGCTTTGCAGCAATAGCTGCCTCCCTGGATCTCCCTACCAAGATGGCAGTGGCCATGTTCTGCAACTCCTTAGATGCTGCTTCAGAAAAAAAGAGTGTGTGGGACCTGGCACCTACCTCCCTTGAGAAGGCATTTGTGTTGGCCCGCAAGCTTGGAGCCAATCCTGCCTACCAGCCCAAGTCTGGCGTGCTGGCTCATCTTCCAGTCTCCAAGCCCGTCCAGACTAAGCCTCTCACAGCTAAGCCTCCCAAGACGCCTACCATCAACGTGATGTGCCGCCCCCGCCAGACCCCCAACTGGCCCACCTCCACAGGATCCCTCCCTGTCTTTGCGGCTTCAGCCGCTATCACTGAGGTTTCTTCCTGTGACCCTGCTGCATCCATTCTGACCCTTCAGAATAAAGAAGATCTTTCCTATTTCCTTTTTACTGCAACCTTTATTACCAAATCCTGCCAAGCTAAGGCTACAGTGTTGGTAGATACAGGTGCTGCGGGCAACTTTATGGATCTGGCACTGCCCCAATCCTTGGGTTTGTCCTTTCTCCCTCCCCAGAGCCTAATTGCTGCTAGCCAGGTACCGGTTCTCAGCTACCCCCTCACTAACCCACTTAGTTACTGTACAGGCTCCCACGTGTTTGTGAGTAAATTCTCCACTGTGGAGGACCTCCTGTACCCCGTAATTGTGGGTGTGGGGTGGTGGCAGCATCACTTAGTGCAGATTGACTGTCTCACCAACAAGCTTCACTTCTTGTTGGATGGGTACCCAGGTTCCTTCTCCCCTTGGGGTGGGAACCGCCTGAGTCATGCTTATCCCTTGTGGCAACCCCTGTCTCTCCTCCTGAGCCTTTTGCCCTTCTGGCCATCCTTGCCCCCTTCAAGGACGCCTTTGACGCTACCCTTTCCTATGCCCTCCCTCCACACTCTTGCCACAATTTGACCTTTAAGACAACGGTTGACCTTGTAAAGATTGACGCCCCAATGTATCCTCTTAGCAAATTGGAGGACAAGGCATTGGGCGCGTGGCTGGACAACATGCCTGCAAAAGGGTGGATAGTCAAGAAGGCTTTCTTGGTCAGCTCCCTGTGGTTTTTGCCAAGAAATTGGATGGGTCCCTTTGGCCATGCGTTGATTATATCCTCCTCAACAATGTCACTGTCCTAGACTGCTACCCCCTCCCCTTGGAAGCCTCAATTTCTCAGTCCATTGCCAAGTCTTGTGTCTTTTCAAAACTGGATCTTGTTAATGCTTTTAACCAGGTGCGTGTGGTGGAAGGGGAAAAGTGGCTTACAGCCATCAAAACTTGGCGTGGCTGCTTCCAATTCAAGGTTATGCCTTTTGGCCTAAAGAATGCTCCTGCAATCTTCCAGCAAGTCATTGAGGACGCCTTGGGTGATCTCTGCTTCACCTGTGCCGTGGCATACATTGACAACATCCCAATCCACTCCCCCACTCCTGAGCAGCACTCTAAGGACCTGGTTGCTGTGGTGGCAGCCATCCACAAGGTGCGTTTATTCATCAAGCCCAGTAAGTGTGAGTTTTTCAAGTCTGAGGTCACCTTTCTGGGCAACTTGGTCCTGAAGGACAGTCACACGGTCTCCCCTGACAAGTCCAAGGCCCTTTGGGAGTGGGCTACCCCACAGAATCAGAAGAAGTTACGCTGTTTCCTGGGTACAGTGATTTTCCTCAAGAAGTTCTCCCCTGCCATCTCTGAGCTCGCCGCCCCCCCTGCACCCCCTGGCTGGCAAGAACGCCTCTTTTGTGTGGACCCTGGCATGCCAGGAGGCCTTTGAGGCCATCAAGCGGGTCTTTGTCTCCATCCCAGTGCTATGTCATGCCAACACAAGCAAACAGTTCATTGTAGCTTGTGACACCTCTAATGTGGCTGCTGGGGAGGTCATCCTTCAAGAGCACAATGGTCAGGAGCTCCCGGTTGCTTACTTCTCCAGGAAGTTTGCCCCCAAAGAGTGTTCCTGGGTGGTGTTTGACAAGAAGCTACAGGCCTTGGTGGACGCCATCACTCATTGGAGACATCACTTGCAGGGTGCTCAACACAAGTTTGTGGTTTGTACAGACCATAAGGCCCTCTGTTATTTTGCAAGCCCCAGAAGTTACTCCCTTGCCAGGCATGTGTCAGGAAGATGTTCTCGGGTTAAAAATTCAAGTACAAGTTTGTGAAAGGGGAGCTCAACCTCCTCCCTGACCTGCTGAGTTACAACCCTGCAATGTACCCAGTGAGGGGCAATGAGGCTCCTCACGTCACTGTCATCCCATAGTCCTTGATCCTCCCGGATTCCAACTCCTCCCTTCCCCAAACCCTGCCCACAGCCCCAGTTGTTTCCCTACAGCTTTGGGTCATTGCCCCTGCCCCCACATCTGAGTTAGACCCGCCACTGGCTCTCCCTGGTATGCTTCTGCATGACGTTCTGGTAGCCCAGCACTCCTCTCTGGACAGCCAAGCCATCTGCGCAAAGCTGTCTCCCAACTCTGTGTCTAATGGTTCCTATACTCTTAAGGATAGAATAATTTACCAAAACAACAAAGTTTGGGTTCCAAAGGACTTGCGGCTGCATGTCATGACAGAACATCATGATCCCCCCCTGTTTGGTCACCCTGGCACAAAGAAGCTGCCTGAGCTCATCAGGTGCACATACAGCTGGGTTGGGATAACCAAAGCAGTGGGCCCCTGGATTAAGAAGTGTGTCACCTGTGCCTGCTCCAAACCAGACCAGTCAGGGAACAACGGGCTCCTCCATCCCCTGCAGCAATCTCAAGGCACGTGGTTGTCCATCTTGGTGGACTTTGTGGTGGCTCTCCCCATGTTGGGAGGTTTTGACTCCATCATGGTGATAGTTGACCACTTCACCGAATACTCAGTCTTCATCCCATTCCTAACCACCCTGGGCTCAGTAGGGATGACAAACCTGTTTGTGAAACACATCTTCTCCAACTTTGGTTTACTCCAGGAGATCATCAGCAACCAAGGTCCCCAGTTCACATCCATGTTCTGAGAATCCTTGCTGGGGATTCTAAACATTAAGCCATGCAGGTCCACCTTCTTCCATCCTCAGTCAGACAGCCAAACAGAAAGAGTCAACCAAAACATGGAGCAGCATCTGCGCTGCTACGCAAATGCCTCCATGGACTCCTGGTCCAACAATCTCCCCTTAGCTCAGTTTGCTTACAACAACACTGTGCATGCCTTCACAGGGGTGTCCCCATTCCAGGCTACCCTGGGGTTTTCTCCAGTATTTGTGATAGGTCCCTCACTCCAGGAAAGTGTACCAGCTGCTGCAGACATGGCGGCTCACCTCAAGGCCATCCACCTCAAAGTCCAAAGCACCCTAACCAAGTCCATTGAGGCGTACAAGAAAGCGGCGGACAAGAATAGGTGGCCTGCTCCCCATTATCCAGTGGGCTCGCTTGTGATATTGGATGCCATCAATATTCAAATGAAGGTTCCTTCAAGAAAGTTTGCTCCAAAGAGATTGGGTCCCTTCAAGGTCTTGGAGGACAAGGGCAATGGTGCGTTTGTGTTGGACCTCCCCCTTCTATTGGATTCACAGTACCTTCAATGCCTGCCACCTGTCCCCTTTTGAGGGGGACCTTCCCAGCACGTCTGACCCCACCTTGGTGGATGGCTCTCCCAAGTATGAGGTAGAAGCCATAGTAGCCTTGCGTAGGATCCGCAAGTCCCTTCAATATCGTGTATCCTGGAAAGGATATCCCTCTTATGACAACAGTTGGGTAAGCTCTTCAGACTGTGGAAATTGTTGGGATCTGGTACAAGAATTCCACAGGAATAACCCCTTGGCACTTGGTCCTCCCAAGTCACTCCTGGCGCTCAAGATCCCCAAAGCTCACAAGAACTTCTCAGTGGCTACCCTTCCCCAGGAAGGCATCCAACCCCAGGAAAAAGGAAAGGATAATGTAACTTCACTGCCCCTTTTGGCCTTGGATAGGACAGTCTTTCCCTGCGTACTAAGAAATCCCCTCAAAAACCAGCTAAACCTCTCAATTTTCTTGAGGACTTAGCCCACACGGTGGATGAGAGATTTGTGGTCGCATACCCTGTGGAGTCTCCACCCTCCTCTGCCCCCTCCATGGAATAAACCCTGATTAATTTAGATTATTTGTTAGCCTGGTGTTGACTGTTGTTGAAAAGCATTAGGATTGGCCAATCAAAGTGCCCCACATCAGTGTTACTGAAAGCAATTGATCAACAAAACTCTGAAGGCAATTCTAGCCAATCAGAGGTGGGTTTGGAAATTAATTCAAAACTCTCCAACTCTCCTGACTCAATTCAGCAAATTTTGTTGTCCAGCCAATCAAATGCAAGTCATAGCCAGTAAGGTGACCTCCCCCTAACAACTCATCCCCTTTTAACAATGCCAGGGGATTTTGGGTCCCCTGCTTGTCAATTCTTTGCTACCAATAAAGTTTTAGGACTTTCATTCCTTTTTAGTTTTTATTTTTGAGTGAAAACCCTGTTTTGAGTTTCTGTCATCTAAAAATTAAAGTGTTAGTTGTTTTGCTTAAACTTACCCTGTGCCAACCCGCCTCAAACCTGGCATCTCTTCTGGACCCCTTTAAACAGACTTGGACTCTTAGTTGTTGTTGTTTTTGCTTTTGTCTTTGAAAACCACGTTCAAAACTGGAAATTCTAGTTAAAACTCAATATAAAATCTACTTTATTTTTGATTTTTATCTATTATCTACTTGGTTTCAAACCTGCTTTTTGTTCAAACTCCTAGTAAAGCTACCTGCGTCCATCCCCAAGCTCCCAGGCCCGTTCTGCTGTGCTTTTCTGGTCTCCACTTGTGAGTACCTTGCTCATTCTCAATTTTATTGCTTGCAGGTTTTAAAAACTTGTAAATTTCATCCAAATTTTGCAAAGATTGCTATTATGATACTCCCTATCTTGAAATTTATGGTGTTTTCTGTGGTGCTGTTTTTTTTGTTGTTATGGTTGACATCCCCAGATCTATGGTCAAAAATCTCCTCTTCTGCTTGGCTTGTGGGCAACAACCCTTCCAGTCTCCTGGACTTCTCCAGCAGTCTCCTATTCTTGGGTGAGGCTGTAGTAAAGAGTCTGACCTGTGATGACTTGGATTTGGATACCGTAGACTACTCCTTGCGCACTCTTGTGAGTGAAAAAATTTTGGTGTTTCTGCCTCCCACCCTGGAGAAGAGCAGCTCAGTGCCCCTTCATGCTCCTGTTATGCCTCCTCCTGTACACCCTGGTTTCTCACTGGCTTAGTACTGATGGGATTAAATGTGTACTTCCCTCAGCTGTCCCATACATCCTCTTTGTGGTCCCCCTTTGAGTGGCCATCCCAGTTCTCCACTGGGTGGCATCCTGGTGGTTTGTGTTACTGGGATGGGAGCCAAACTTAGTTAGTTTAACCCTCCTCTCTCACAGCAGCTGTCTTTGCTCTATTTATTGATTACTTTGAATGCCAATGGATTGGAAAACTTGAAACCAGACGCCATGGAAGAAAGGAAAAAAAGATTGAATGTAACCAGTTCAAGTTTGTTAAGAATAAGACCATGAAAACTACTTTCTCCCTGGAAAGCTGGCACAACAAGTTTGCCAAATGTGTTGGGGTGAAGAAACCCAAGTTTAATGTACTGATCAACAATCTCAAAGTTGAACAAGCAACCAATGAAAATTTTTACCAGAAGTTTTTAGATGGACGCCAAAGTGTTTCCCAGAGCAGCAAGGATCTCAAAAGCTTTGATATAGTCACAAAAAACTCCCTCCTTTCCTAAAACTCCTCCAACTGACTCACTCATCTTGAGAACATTGCAAAAGTTCTTTAATAATTCAAATAAAATCTTGCATTGCTTTTACTTTCTTTTAATTTTATGTTGTGGCATTAAAGCTCTTATAATGCAAATACATTTTAAAGCAGTTTTTTGTGTAGTTTTGTATTTTATTTTCAATTGAATACAGTTGCATAAAAATTCTAGTCTAATTTTTCTTTTGAAACTAAAATAAACTTTCTTTTAAAAACAGCAAATTTAAGCATATTTTTATTATTTAACATATACTTTTTGTTTCAGAAATGAATTTCTTGGGGTCTTTTTAGTCTATAAAAGTTTTTAAAATATATAGTTTTATATTAAGAACTGTATTTCATTTGGCTTTGAAGTTAACCTCTGGAAAATCTATTTTGGCACTATGATCTTTGATATTTTCAATTTTTGCACCCTACATAGTGTTTCAATTTCTGCACTTTTTGGGGGTCCCATTTTCAATTTCTGAACTTTTGACCTTAGGAACTTTGACCTTAGGCACTTGCCCTCAAGTACAGGCTTCACCTTCTCCAGCATGGCTGATGGGACCAACTCTTGCCAGTACACAACGTCAAACACATATGAAGTAAGTTCTACCTCCTTGTTTCTAACTTTCTTTGTAGTGGTGACTTTGGTGGGCTTCCAGGTCAGCTTGGGGACCCAAGGGTTGATGCTCTGCACCCTAGCAGCTTGTGCTCCTTGAAACGGCTGTGTCAGTGCAGCGTCATTATGGAACTCTCCTCCCCTGTCTCCTCCTTTAGGCACTTGGGTTGCACTAACTCTATTCTTTGACCCGCGGGGGCAACTGCAACTGTGGCGCACAGCAGGTGTATTGGTACTCTGTTGTTGTGTTCCTTCCATTTTACAATTTAATAAAATATTAAATAAAACTCAATTAGGTTACTCCATAATTTTAATTTTTGCTTTTATCTGAATATGGATATTTAATTAGAGTTTTTCCCACCCAATATCCCAATTATAGCTTTTTATTTCTTAATTAGTTGTTTTTGGTTTTACAACGCCCATTTTAGAATACTCAAAAAAATCTACCCATTTTCCTAGATTTTACTGCCAAATTCAAACACCCAACACAATATTTTTAAAATTTATGTTTCAGATCTTGTGTCTTATTTTAGATACCTTGGTATCATTCATGATTACAATCCATTGCACTCATTGCGTGAGTGATTTTGTTTACGTAGTGAGTTGCTATTGTGTTTTGTTTTTGGATTGAGTTTTGACTCACTTTGCTTGGATGTATTTTGTCACCAATTCCCATAGTAAACATATGTACACCAAAAGTCAACTCACACCATTTTTTTGTGAATCAATGTATTTTGGATTGTATTTTGAATGGTTTTGCTTTGTGTGTGAGCCTTTTGTTGCTGTGTTGACTCATTTTGCCCATTAATGCCAATAAACCCTGTTAACAGAGTGTATATTTTAACCTGAGAGTTGGATTTTGTTTAAATCTGAAATCATTTTGTTTAGATCTGAGGTATTTTTGGTTATTGCCATAGCTTTTAAAACTACTGTATGCGCCAAGCCTACAACACAATGATGGCTTTAATGGACAAAGCAGAGTGTAACGCCTTTCAAAAAATGTTGCGCTCAGTACAGATTGGTTTTTGAATTGACTTTGGGCTAGTGACTCCCAGTTTTGCAAACAGGACTGCGCAACTACCGTGACTGGCTCTGAGCGTAGTATTGCGCCAAACTCTAGCGCTGGGAATTTCCCTGATGAGGACTCCATGTTTGAAGAGCCTCTTCCTGTCAGCAGTGTGCCCCCCAGTGACAATCCTTCTGGTGCTCAGCACCCCTTTCCTCAATGCCTTTCTTCTACTGGTGCACCTCACCCTACCCTATCCATCATTCCCCACGCCCGCCGCAACTCTGACAATGTGGTGGTGGACTACCCCAACCTTCTTAGCAAGTTTGGGATCTGCCACCATGAGGAGACAATGTACAGCTTTGTACAGGCTCTGCATTCTGACAAGGATGCAATGACCTCAATTCAGGCAAAGGAGTTATAACTCAGCCGATACAATGCCTCCTGTTTGGCCGCTGAGGTGTGTCTAGGGCTGCAGTCAGCTACCTTAGCCCTCATTGAGATCTCTGCCCAGAATGCTCATACCATTGCCATCCGCAATGAGTATATTGACAAGGTAGCTTGGGTTTGGGCTCTTGAGCTTACCGCTGACCCCTTCTTTCATTAAACCTTGGACTTGCCTGTCTAAGCTAATACCAACTGTCACTTTTCCGCCATATTTAAGGCGTATCTTCAAGCCATTACCACTGGCAATGCTTCTCTTTACCTTCCTTTGGCTGCTGCAACTTGCCACTTCATGTGGTATCCTCCTGAGAGTTGCCAGCCTGGTCAGCCCGGGTACGCTGGTTGTTGCTTGGAGCATTACTGCTCCTTGGCTTACCAGCTCCACGTCCCCCTGACTCTATCCTATTCCTACATGAAAGATGCATTGATGGACTACTTTACCATAGGTGCTGTGTTCTCTGCTTGTGATGGATGGGGCCGTTTGGTGCCAGCCAGTCAGATCCAACTTCCCTTGTGCAACTTGTCTTCTATGACACGCAACTCCCAGTTGGCCTGGGCCCAAATGCTGGTGATCCTGGCCCATGTGCGCCAGCGCCTGGACAACAACCGCTACATGATGCCCACTCATGAGTGCCCAGTTATCACTATTCAGTGCCCCGCCAAACATTTCTGCCCCACCAACTGTCAGCCCTCTCCTCCTGCCACGTCTTTTGCTCAGCAGTGTGGAAGCACCTGCAACACAAGGGACCAATCCCACTGAGCCTGTCTTTTCTTGCAATCAACTTTCTTTTACTTATCCTTTTTTATTGTTTTTATTATTTTTTAGCTCTTATTTTTTATTATTTTAAGTTTTTAATTGTTGTAGTTATCTTCTAAATTTAGTGATTATAGAAATATTGTTGATTAGTGGAGTTTGTATGTTGGGAATTCAAATCTGGCACCGCTGTGGCGCTAAATATAAAAGTAAAGTGCTGTTGCAGCATAAAAAATATTTGCAAGGCAGCGCAGCGGTGCCCAATACTTTTAAAAGTTGGCAATGCAGCGCTTTCTGTTTGTTTAAGGCAGCGCAGCAACGCTAAAGATGGGTAGTTCTGTAGTTTAATTCACTAAGTTTTGGTAACCTTATTTTATTAAAAGACTTTTTATTTTGATTTGAGATAGTATTTGTGATGCAGTTTTTTGTGATGATGTGTTTTAGGATATTTATTAAGTGTTTTTATACCCAAAAAATCTTATTTGGATAACACTTTTTTATTTTGATTTGAGATAGTGTTTTTGTGATGCAGTTTTGAGATGCTGTATTAGAAACTAATATGTAAAAAATAACTATTTAATAATTTTTATTGAGTTTTTTTAAATTTTGCTTATGTGAATTCTGATGTCATCTCAAATTTTTTTTGAGATGGTGTCTTTTGAGATGGTGTTTTTGAGATAATGTATTGTACCATTTTTTGGCTTTGAATTGAACTTTTGAAAAATTGATTTTTGCACTTTGACCTTTGATATTTTTTATTTTTGCATCTACATGGTGTTTTGATTATTTCACTTTTTGAGGGTCTCATTTTCAATTTCTGCAATTTTGATTTAAGAAACTTCAACCTAAGAAACTTGCCCCAATGTGAAAGGCAATAAAGATGCTTTAGCCTAAGTAGGTGTTCTAACCTTAGTTATTTGGAGGTATGAGTCATGTTAGAGAAGGTCAAGTATGATAGGATAGGCATCCTTTGTCACAGCCATAGTTTTTCTGGGTGTGGCCTGGCCAAAGTGCCGCCATCTGGTGAAACCCGGCCCAAAGCCCTGCCTGCTTGTGGTGATTGTATATTTAAATCTAACAATTGATCACAAGTGGGTGATGACATGAAAAATTGGGTCTGAGTGGGGCGCTGATACCCCACACCAAATTTTTCCCACCTTGACCTGCTGATCAACAAATCCTGCCCTCAAAGGAGGTCAGATAACAGCTTAAAGATATCATCAATGATGGTTCTGTAAGCTGTCCAAATATTTCATTCAAGGAGGCTATCTCATCAAGATGTACTCAAAGGCCTTAAGTAACAATTGCCCTCACCAAACTACCTTAGTAGTTTGATATTTTCCAAATAAAATATCTTGCCTCATGATTAAATTATTCCAATATTTCCCAATCAGATTTTTAATAACCAGATTGCTAGATTCTGCCTTCTCATCTATGCTATTTTCTGAAAATCTTTCTCCTTCTGACAAAATGGTTCTTGAAACCCGTGAAATTGAATGCAAACCTAACTATACTGCTGATTCTCTGACCCTGAGCCAAATTAAGGTCTTCCTCTTGTATCTGTGCATAATCTTCTGCTGAACATTTCCTTATTCACTCTTCAAGGATTATCATTTCTGAGTAAACATGCATTGTCTTCTCCTCATTGGTAATGTCATCCTAATTGGTAATAATATCCTCATTTGGGTGTACATTCCCCATTTGATTGATTACAACAAGTTTTCACTCTACTTCACTCTGACATTCTTGAGCTGGAAATTGGATTGTTTTTTTTGCTTCTTAGTAATATTTGTGCCATCTCTCTTCATGAGAGCCTAAAATTTTGTCTGATCACTGCCTTGATAAATTGTAGGTGAGTGACAATTGCCGCAAAAATCATGCCACTTTAGTTGAGACTTTTTATCTTCTTGAATATTTTATTGGTTATCAATTGTTGCTTGGGAGAAAACTTTTCATGCTAGTACTCATATTAGGCAGGGCTTGCTCTGATTGGCCTGAATTGATGTGCAATGGTTGAATTGGGTTAGAGAAAGACACATTTGCCCAGTCTTCTATGTGTGACACAGGCTTGGGTTAGGGCTGTTCTTGAGGTTTCTCATATTGGATGTTGGAAAAGCCACCCAGTGCTGTGCCTGGCAACACATACAACTTAGTCTTCTCACAACTCAAGTTGAATTGGGTATAGACAGGAACCATAGTGGTTGTGCTCCCTTAATCAGCAGCATGAACTCAGAGTTGCTCCTGATACTGCTCCTCAGCAATATCAAAGTTAGTTTTGCTTGTAAAACTCATTTTAAACAAAAACAATAAATATTCTATTAAAACAGAAAAGCAAAGTGTTTTCAGGGTATTAATTTTATTTAAATGTGTGCTCATATATGAGATACTTTCTCAGACATAAATGGCCAAATTTAGAATCATGTAAATTGAAAATAATGTTGTGGTTTCCTGAATAGATTTTGGTAGATTCACTCTTGAAAGACACTATTTCTATTTTAAGTCACAAAAATAATCAAGATTGCCAAAAAGTGAGTCATTTTGTATTTTAAAATATCACTTTTATGACTGAACCAATTTTTTCTCTGATTGTATCATTTTCATTTATCTTATCAGGTTGTAAAACTACTGTATTAATCTGTGCACAGGGTTTAATATTATCAGCCCACAGCCTATACAAATATAAAAATAATTAACCAAGCTTAAAGAATTAAGCTGACAGTAAAATAATGACAATCATTTTAATGCCATAAATTTATTTAATCATAGGAAAACCAGAGGTAAAAAACAACGCCAAACTAT
This sequence comes from Entomophthora muscae, assembly GCA_014839935.2. Classification (NCBI taxonomy): domain Eukaryota; kingdom Fungi; phylum Entomophthoromycota; class Entomophthoromycetes; order Entomophthorales; family Entomophthoraceae; genus Entomophthora; species Entomophthora muscae. The sequence goes on along the minus strand of QTSX02005117.1, from coordinate 115,926 downwards.
GATATTAAACTAGGCACACCAAGTACAGATAATCGTTTTTAATTAAATCACTTAAAAAAGTAAGTGCATTTAGCCTTTATATCGACGCGGTGAAATTGTAGTCCATCCCACTAAGAGTCTTACCCTACATCGAATCAAAAATATAGATAAATTTCCACTGTAATCGCTCTTAGGGATGCTTCAGCTCAGCCCTGGCTAGCTCCGGATTTAGCCGCTACAGCCAGAGCGGGAATTTCATATATTTAAACAGGTTAAATAAATATTTAAATCGAGTGCCTTTGAGCCAGAGACTAACCATGGCTTGGCCGAAGCAGCCCTAATCGCTCCTTTCAGCCAAAAAAATCTAGCCATCATACCCTAATATGCTGACAAACAAGTTAACTTTCTCTCTTTACCTTCTTCTGTTAAAATAAAATGGGTCGCGTAATTCGTGCTCAGAGAAAGGGTGCTGGTGGTATTTTCAAATCCCATAACCGCACACGCAAGGGTGCTGCCAAGCTCCGTACCCTTGATTTTGCCGAACGTAATGGTTATGTTCGTGGTTTAATTAAGGAAATCATCCATGATCCCGGTCGTGGTGCCCCATTAGCCAAAGTACAATTCCGTGATGCTTACAAGTAAGGTCATCGACTAAACAAAAACTTAATTTCTTAGATACAAAAAGCATACTGAGACCTTCATTGCCACTGAAGGCATGTACACTGGCCAGTTCATTTACTGCGGTAAGAAAGCTTCTCTTGCTGTAGGGAAATGTTCTTCCTCTTTCTTCCATGCCTGAAGGTACCATTATCTGCAATGTTGAAGAGAAAGCTGGAGATCGTGGCGGTTTGGCCCGTACTTCTGGTGCATATGCCACCATCATTGGACACAACGCTGATGAAGGAAAGACCAGAGTTAAACTTCCATCCGGTGCTAAAAAGGTTCTTCATTCTAAGGCACGTGCCACTGTTGGTATTGTTGCTGGAGGTGGTCGTATTGATAAGCCTCTGCTTAAGGCTGGACGTGCATATCACAAATATCGTGTTAAGCGTAACTCATGGCCTAAGACTCGTGGTGTTGCTATGAATCCCGTTGAACATCCTCACGGTGGTGGTAATCATCAACATATTGGTCATGCTTCCACAGTTGCTCGTGATTCATCAGCTGGTCAAAAGGTCGGTCTTATCGCTGCCCGTCGTACTGGTCTTATCCGTGGTACCAAAAAAACCAAAGAATAAAAATGCAGTTTTTGATTTCTTTACTGTAAATTTTCATCCCCCAAAAATATTACTAGATTTTTCAGCTGTAGAAAATAGTTAAGGTACACCTTTTAAATATTGTAAAATTCCAAAAGAAATTGTTTAGGAAGTTTTAGGAGAAAGCATGCACTTGGTGTTGTGATATTGGCTTGATTTTTATCTAACAAATATAAAAAAACAAAATTATAGTTGTCTTTTAACTTAAGAAATATAGGTTTTAATAAAAAAATAACTACTGCCATATATTTGAGCATACTATTTGTTTTATCTCCTGTATTTTTTGAACCTTTTTATTTTAGTTTGACAAAGCATAAAATATAACTTTTGGATATTTCTAATATCTGGTCTATTTTAACCCTATATATAGAATAAATATATTGTATAAACAAAAATGGAGTCTTAAAAATTATTTTACTAAAAGTTAAAGTCTATATATTTGTTAAAAAAGTAGCAGTATCTTTATCTGCAATTAATATAAAGCTATAATAGCACTTTGTCTTTTTCCAATAAGTTACCAGCATATTGAAAAGAAAAGATTGGATGGTTGATTAGAGTACTTGCCAGGGTTCCAGGCTCTAGTGGTGGGCCTGCCAGGCAATTGGGCCAAGTGAAGAACAGAGCTAGAGGGCAAGGCCAACCATAAGCTGAGAGCTAACTTGATGATATGTGAGAGGAATTGGCCTATTAATGGCCGAGGCCTGATGAATGGCACCATGGAGTCAACTAACACTGCAAGGGTTATATATAACTGCAAATAGCTAGTTGGTGGGGACACTAGTGATGGTCTTAATGATAGACAGGTAATCAGGCTCTGGGATTAGAGAAAGCTTTATGAGTACTAGATACACTGGCAAGTAATTGTATTTGTTGTTAAATACTTCTAATGATAATGTATAATTTTCTTCTTGGTTGATACACTCTAGTTCTTTCTTCCTCTCTAGGAGGGCAGCTAGCAGCAGGAGTTTCAATATAAATCCTTCAAAGTTAAGATTTATAGAATATTTTGTAAAATTTATTGGGACAAGAGACAAATCAGGCTGATAAGCATAGTTGGACTTTGGGTGACTGATTGGTTGGGCAGCATACCTGAAAGGCCTGCTGGGCTAGAGGTGACAGAGTGTAAATAATTAAGACAATGTAATGTATAATTTGAGTGAACCAGAAGTTCTGTCAGGATACCAATTGTTTGTGAGAACACTGTTTGACATGGGCAGAGGGACTGTCAGGCCAGAGGGTAATGTACATCATAGGATGAGAGCCAACTTAATAACATAGAGTAGAGATTGACCGAGCAAGGACTAGGGGCTGGAGTTGGGCATCATTGAATCCATCAAGCCTGTAGGAGTATTATAGAGTACTCCAAACATCTGGGTGGAAGTGGTGTCGTTGGTGGTGGTGAATTCTTGCAGCGGTCAGGCTGCAGGGTTGAAGGTGGTGTCATTGGTACCAGGTATGCGGACAGATAATTATACTTATTGCAGAATAGTCTGGGTGAAATTGTGTACCACTTTCCTTTACAACTGATTGTTTTTGTGACTCTAGTTCTTGCCAAGAGGTCAGAGAGAAGCATATTTTTTAGGGTAAACTCAGAATAGGCTGGGTTTGATGAGTACTCAGTGAAATGTACGGGTCTAAAGAGTGCTTCTGGTGGGCGGAATAACACAGGCAAGGGGTCTGCAGATTGGTCAGTGAGAGTGTGTCAGGGACCCACTTTAAGGGGAAAAGCTCCCAATTTGGTGAGCCAAGGCCCCTAAATTAAGCCTTGCAATGGCTGAACCAATGGGCACAGTGACCATGGCGAGATGGCCTAAGTGACCCAAGTATGCAAACCTTTTCATCAGGGAGCTGAAATGACCCAAAAGATAATATCCTACCATGTATGTCAAAAGATAGAATAAAGTGTGGGGCTGTACCAACAAGGGTTCAGTAGGTGGAGGAGTAGAATGGCAGCCATAGTGAAACTTTCTTTCCTAATGACTAGAGGGATACTTGAACCATCCATTGGCCAAGGACTTCTTCTGATGGGCATTGTTGGGAGAGGAGTTTTGCCAGTCAATGGTGAGAGTGGGATTCTCAAGACCTTTTACAGTTGTAAAAAGGGAGACTAAAAACCATAGCAGGAAATAAATTCCCCTCATGGCTTCAAATGAAGTTACTAAGAAATAGATGTGGCAAGATAGGATAAGAAATATTCTTTATTATTGGAACAATTGAAGTGAATAAGAAATGGGCACTTATATAGCCTTATAATCAAGGCTGAAATATTTGAGTGGATCTTTGGGAAATGAAAGGGGATTTTCATGAGTCTATCATGTAAAGCTTATCTGTTTCAAGTGGTGGATACATTGTTGCTTAATAATGGGCATACAATTTTGATGCAATAACAGGAGCCACAAAGATCTTACAAGGTTAAAGCTAATTAAGCGGTATGAAGCCAGAATATCACATATCTTGATATACAGAGCTTTGCCTCAAAGCATAGAGAGCGGGTCAGCGATCGTGGAGCTGGCTTGAAGCAGCCAATCAAAACAAGAGTGGTAAGTGACGTTATCCTTTCTGTTATTAACCTTTTCACTTTCAAAGTGATTTTCAAATTTGAATTCCAATTGGATAGGCAGATAATAAATAGGTAATCTAAATGAGTTGGCTGGTTTCATACTAACATTATCTTCATAACTAGAGTCCTGGGTTTGATTCTCGTTCTGCAAAGGCCTGAAAGGCCACATAGAGTTAACAATGTTGTGGTTTTGTGACTTTGTCTTGCTATCCACCAACCAATTATTCATAATTAACAGAGAGTCAGGAAAGGAATTTCTGACAGAGTGGCAGAGGCCTGTGTGCCTGAGGGGCTTGAGTTGAGATGATAAAATACTAAAACTAGATAAGGTATAATTTGTGTAGATCAAAAGTTTATTTAACTTTATTATCAGAATGACAATACCACTATTCTCATCATAGCAGGGTCTTTATACTATTAAAATTTGTGTCTCCAAAATTTGCGGGCTTTAGGTCCACAGGCATTCTTTCAATGGGACTTTGACATTTGGGGGAGGCTTCATAGACAGCTAATTCTGGGTTGGCTGGTGCTGGAAAATATAAGTAGGAACACTCTATTTCTCTGTCTCTATTCCCTGTATCATGCAGCCTGGCTAAATACATCATTGATTTGGTGCTGGGGCCTGATGTTGACTGGCATTCATTGGAGGATTTAATTTTAGGTTTATTCTTAACCTTTTTTTGGCAAGCAGCTATCTCAGCATAGGTCAGGGTCTTATGTGGTATGCATTCAGCTGTGAATAATACTTCATTAGGGAAAACTTCTTGGCTTAGCAGGTGTGTCATCAAACATTCTTCATACTTGAGCCCAAAAAAACGCAGGCAGCCAGCCTTTTGACCCTCTTGGCTAGCAGCCTGTATTTTCTGTGAACCAGGGTTTGATTCTTGGATCTGGTGGGTTTAATATTAGAATCAAAATGCCATTCATGACAAGTTCATAATAATTTATTTCAGAATGATAATACAGTCCTGGTCTTGGATATCAGGGTTTTTATACTTGTCTTCTTGGGTGTCAGCCTCAGTCCTTGGGGAGCTTGGACAAGCTAATCACAAGACCTGGTACATATAAGTGGTACTAGGCTTTTGGTGTCAATTTCTGGATTAGTTTTTCAGAACTGTCATATGAAGTTTTCAGTTCAGACCCAATGTCCCTAAGTTTAGGCTAGTTGACAGAATATTGCTGATTGAAGGATGTCTGCCTCATTTTTGGTCAAAAGTTATTTTATAATGTGATCTTTTGCTCCTAGATTGGCCAAAGACCCAATCATTCTTGAGGAGTTCACTACACTAATGTAAGATTTAGTGTTATTGAGTGTCTCTGATGCTTCTATCATAATAATTAAGTTGTACATAATTTTCTGATTGGGAATTGAGAACTTGTCTAGGTTTTTAATGGGATGAAGATGGATCATAATAATCCCTAATATGGGCCACAAATATGATGACTCACTGGGTTGTGGGTCAGCTGAACTGGATGTTAGCTCAAGGTGTGGGTATTGATTCTCTTGAGGACCAGTGGCCCACTTGTTTCCTTGATCATTTTTTGGCTTATATTATCAATTCTGACAGTACTAGTATTAGAAATATAGTTAATTTATATATAAAAAAGTAAGTCTATCTGTCTATCCATATGTTTAATGTCTGTTTATAATGTTTCCTTGAGTGGGTTTAAGTTATAAGAGATTTAAATGAATTAATTTTTCTGTAGATTTAATTTTAAAAGTTGATGACCAAGCAAAAAGCTCAATTTGGCTCATACTTACATTTAATCTCTTAGATACATCTTTGCTAGTATGAAGGTTAAGTTTGGAGAAGTGTGACCTAAATTATGTCAAAATGAGAATATAGGCCACCTGAACTATAATAAGTTTGAATTTATTTACTTGATTTTTAAATTAGTGGCTAACTCCACACAACCATATCAAAGAGCTTTATCTGTATAAATTATCTACCTCTAGAATGAGTGGATTGAAATAGAAAAGGAAGCAGCAACTGATTAAAATACTTTTATATGTTTGAATGCTTAGCCTTCTTGCTGAGAATTGAATTGACCAAAGAAAAGAGAGCTTGATCAGTTTTAAAATTCAATTAAAATAGATACCTAAATGTTAGTTTAAGTAAAAAATGTCTGGCTTGCACATTTTGAATTTATTTATTTTAAAGTAAAATATTAGGAAATTTCACCTTGAATTATCACCTGGTCCAAGTGCCTGCCAATTGTTTCAAAATTAATTTTTCTTGTCAATGAAACACTGTAATAAAAATGTGAGTTTAACAAACTAGCAGTAACAAAATTAAGACTCAATAAAAAGATTTTAATAAAATTTAGAGTATCCAGATAAGGTTTTCAGATAATTCCAATAAAGATAGTACCAAACATGATAGCTCTAGTGTAAAGCTACTCCCACTTTTGGCCCTGGATAGAACCATATTTCCCTGATAAACCAAAAAAACCCCTCAAAGTTATGCCAAACCTCTAAATTCTCCGGGAGACTTGGTGCATACAATTGATAAAATATGTCTTTGTGTATCTCTCAAAAATTGTCACCCCATTGTCCCAACCTTCCCACCCAACTGTGAAAGAAACACTAATCAGTTTGGATTATTTGTTGGACTGAGCTCACCCTCTTTTGAAGTTGATTTATTGCAACTAATTGTCAGCTGCCACATTGATGCCTTTATCCAGCCCTGAATTGCAGGTTTTGCTATTGCCAACCTATCCTAACATCCACACCCAATCAAAAATAACTCCAGAAATGATCTCAAAACTTCCAACCCCCCTGACACAGGGTTGAAAAATTTATCTGGCAGCCAATCAGGATGGTCCCCTGCTTCTGATGGTTTCTTGGTCTAGAAAACTTCCCCTTAAATTTCAAGCAGACTCACCATGAGTCCCTGCTTTTCTATTTTACAAATTAAAGTTTAAATTTTGGGTTCCTGGATCTGTCCTTGAAGTCCTTCTATCTTAAAATTTTACTGTGAATTCAGAACCTAAATGTAAAAATGCGGGATTGTCAAATCCTTGGTTCAAATTTCAAATCACTTTTGCAGGATGGCCTTTTTTTAATTAAATTGATTTTTTGTGTATTTATTTGAATATTTGAAAATGTGGGAACTCATAAACACTTTGCAAAGTTCAAGTCAGACAGCATATTTTCAATGGTTAATGTTGTGAATACCTCTATTCACCATGTGTTGATTTTGTCTATGGTGGGTCATTTCAAAGATGAATCTCTTGCTTTTGCTTTTGCCTCTTAAAATGAGTTGATGACTGAATCAGGAAATACAATTGTTTGGTTTCTTGACTCTGCGCATCTCACTTGCCCCACTCATGCTTATAGCAAGTGATCCTACCGTCCTGGTAGTTTTTTGTGATATTCCTAACCACTATATATTCCATTTCATATTCACCAATAAAGATTAAGTTCTATTCACATTTTTGTCTTTGTGTCTTCAGTACTTCCACGCCTCTCTCTAGCCACAACTAGTAGAGATTATTCTTCCAGGGCCGCAAGGTAAACACATTTGCCTTCCCTGTCATCTAACCAAGACTTAGTACAGATTTAATCCTAAGGTTAGGACTTCCCATTGTGTATCTGTGCAGCGCCTCAGAGCATGACAAAAATGGTGCTCACTACAGGGGCTGTAAGCCTCTCAGTTATCCCCTTTGCATCCACGTTTTCAGGTCCTTTGCCTCTGCCTATACAAGAGCCAACTTCACCTGAAATTACTAGCCCCCTATTGAGGAAGATATTGCCAACCTGCCTATTATCCCTACTGTACTGAACCTTGGGAATAGTCCCTGCCTAGTTGCTTACCCCATGGGTACCCCTGACTTGGAACAAGTCATGGCAGTAGCCCTTGGAATAGCCCATAAAGGAGCCATCCCTTGCCTTCAGCTGCAGTTCAGTCAAGTGGAATACTATGAATTGATTGTGGCTCCTCAAATTCCACAGCATCTCCTCTCAGCGGCTGGCTCCGCTGAGCACTTACTATCATCATTTGTGGAGCCTGCCTTGGCCCACCATCAAATGGTGTTAGGGCTCCACGTTCAAGAAATCTTGTCTCTACAAGCAGCAGTTACTCATCACTGGGACCAGTTTGCTGCTTACCAACAGTGGATCCATTCCCTGTTTTCCTTGGTATCTGACAATCAGCGTGGCTCTGTTACCTCCCAGACCCGTTTGGTTAATTCTATCAAACAAATGTGCCAGTCCATCCCTGAATATGTGAGAGAGCATCTACACAAGTTTCACTAGCTAGAACAACCCTGGCAAACTCAAGTAGATTCCACCTTAAACGCTTATCTCTCCAACTTCAAATAACTTGTGCAGCAGCTCAATGCATTCAGCACATATTCATTTGAGCAGCTACAGCAGGTAGCAGACTTTGCTGCTAATGGTCTTAATGAACTCAGTACAACGCTTTGTCAAGAGAGAGCTGCCACTGCTGCTGATATAGCCAAACTCCAGAGTCAAGTGATTGAATTAGCTACGCCCAAGCCAGATGTTCCGCCCTCTCCCCCCTTCTGATGACTTGATGGATTGAGAGCAGAGAATATGAGACACCATTTGTGAGCTACGTACAACTACTTGCAGTCAAGGATGTCCTACTGAGGCACCTCAACCTGACCCCCAGGTGCTTGTGTTGACTGCTCAAGTTGCAGAGCTACAGCAAGAACTTGCTTCCCTACGCGAGATGATGGCAACTGCTGCTAGTCCAGTTGGGGTTGTTGACAAAGATGGTTGCTGCCCTGGCCTACCAGGAGTCCCTCAAATCCAATGCCTAGGGAACTAATTGCCCTAGCTAACGAGATAGATCATTTGAAGCGGGACCATACTGAGCTGGATAGAGATGTTCAAGAGATGAGTGAATTGATTGACTCTGTGAACAACAGGTTTGCCCCTTGCCTCTCAGTGGGGCCATCCCTTACCTCTTGACTGGCTGAGCTCTCCACAGCAGTGATCTCCCAAGGTCAGCGCCTAGATGTTTCTGAATGATAGACCACTCAAGCTGTCAATACAGGTGCCCACGCTGTTGAGACCCTGACTACCCTTGAAGAGAGTGTTTGTCAGCTGTGGGCTAGACAGCCCCCCTCTGAATCTGAAGCAGAATTTTCCCCGCATATAAACATACTTGATAGCAACAATGGTGGTCCAACTCCCAAAGCACACTTCAAGCCTACCTTCAAGCAAGTCTTTGATCCCAGAACCTCAACCATTGCAGCTTTCTTAACTATCTATGAAACTGCCATGAGACAAGCATCAGATGAGGTTAAGAAGGAACATATTCTGACCTGTCTACACCCAACTTACTAGGAGGTGGTGGTGCCTGAACTACCCACCATTGAGACATGGGAAGATATGAAGCAGCTTCTGATTGACAAGTTTGGTGGTAACCTTATCCTGGAAGTAAAAAAGGACACTTTTATGCACATTGCTTTCAAGCCTAAAGAGACGCTAGCCAAGTTTGCAGACAGATTCTACATGGAAGGACAGCAACTGATAACAAGCAGACAATTGACAGCCAATGAAGCTTACATGGCTTGCGCTCAAGCCCTCAAGGTTAACCAGCTTCTGTGTCTTCACTTCAAAGCCCATAAAGCTATGCTTTCCTCTATGAAGAGCATAAAGACGCTATTGCGGGACATGCACCTTACCCATTCTGGAGCAGTCATCAGGGAAAGTTGAGCTGCTTCTAACTCTGGTTTGTCTTCCTGTGGTCCTCACATTCTTAACATGAACTTGCAAAACCCTCCTTGACGCCAAGTTTGCCACAACTGTGGTCATATAGGTCACCATTCTTGAGTCTGCACCAACCCACAGGTTGAAGGAGCTGATCCAAAAGAGTAGGTGGGAAAAGAGAAGTCAACCTAGAGGCAGAGACACTCTTGGTTGGCAATTCTTCCCAGTCTCTTTCAATACCTCTTTCTATATCTGACTCCAAGCCTGCTGATAATGAGGCTCCTCCTATCTTCCTACTATTCCACAATATCTCTGATGACTCTGACCTGGATGACTCTGATATAGACAATGCCAATGCATATGGGTACTCTGTTTTGGCTGTTCCTGAAACCATTACAGTCCCTTATAAATTGCCATCAGGAAAGACTACAACTACTGCTAAGCCTTTGTCTGAAGCTAAAGAAGTTATCTCTTGCCCTTACCTCACTCAAGCTAAGAGGTCCCCTGTGATAGTGGAGTTGTCAGAAGAAGCTGCCAAGGTCACTAACGCTGTCTTCAAGAATGTATCTGTTTTTCTCCCTCTCCAAACTGTTTATAAGGAGTTCCCAGGATTAAGATGCATGATTGAGAAGTGGGGTAAGGAACTAACAGAGGCTCAAGATATCTTGGCTATCCTTCCACCCTTTGGTCACACTACCACTCAAGTAGAGATATCCATTCAAAAAGTGAAGATCAAGGCCATCTTAGACACTGGCTCACCAGTCAACATTGTCTCCTCCAAGCTTGTGAAGAAACTCAAACTTGCCCCTGACCTTAATTATCACCAGTTGTATGGCACAGCTGGAATGTCTATGACCCGCACCATAGGGGCGTACTCTGCTCTACCCATGCGGTTTGGCAAGCTTCTCCTAGCTGTGCCAGCAGTTATCTTGGAAAACAAGAGTTACAATCTCTTAGTTGGCACCCAGTTCCTTAGGGAATATAATGGGATAATCAACTTAAAAGATGGTTACCTCTCTATTCTGGGATATAAAATCCCTCTGATCTTTGAAGAGCCAGTTAAAGTTCCCGGGAAACGGCTCAAGACATGTGCCTTGGAATATCCCACTGGGGTTTTCAACCTCAAATATTGCACCCACTCTTTAAACATGAAATGTCCACCCATAGCTTGTCCTGCGTCTGAGGGGATCCCTCTCCTAGCCACGTCTGCTTTCACCATCCCCCCTGGCTCCCAGGCCATCCTAGACTCCCAGATATCATATGAACTATCTGAACAAACCTTCTTGGAGTTGTACTCTCCCCCCTCATTAGGACGCAACAAACCTGATCTCTGTCCTGGAATCCTAGATGTCTCCCATGAGTACCCTGTTCAATTGTTGGTAGCCAACCTGACTGCACTCCCCATGACCGTGTCTAGGGGGAGAGTCATTGGATATGGCAAGTTGTTGGGCACTCCTGATGTCCTGTCTCTTCATCCCTTTGACACGTTCCAAGATTTTAACCTACCTGAGGATGAACCCCAAGTCCTATCCTTGTTCACTGCGCAAGGCTTTCAACAGCTGTCCCTGGTTCAACAGAAAAAGGTGCTGGACTTGCTAAACCAATTTTCTGACATCTTTTCTAAAGACAGTACCAACTATGGGTTAGCCAAAGGTGTTATCCATCAGATTGACACTGGTGATGCTCCCCCTTCCATGCTAAACCATATTGCTGCAGCCACGTGGAGGACGCCCAGGTATCTAAAGAGCTCAAACAACTGTTGGATGCTGGGCTGCTAGCATCTTCCCAAAGTCCTTGGGCATCCCCACTAATCATCTTAAAGAAGAAAGATGGAGGTCATCTTATTGTGATGGACTACCGCCAATTAAACTCTTTGACCAAGAAGGACTCATACCCCTTGCCGCGTATTGATGATGCTCTCCAACGTCTTGGAGGATCTAAGTTTTTCTCTGCAATGGATCTGGCATCTGGATACTGGAAAGTTGACCTATTGCCTGAGGATTGCCAAAAAGATGCACTCATTACATCTGAAGGGCTTTTTGAGCCTACTTGCATGCCGCAGGGACTCTGCAATGCCCTGGCCACCTTCCAAAGAGCCATGGACTCCATCCTCCGCGGCTTGAAGCTGTCATGTGTCCTAGTATATTTGGATGATATAACAGTTTTCAGCGCTACCTTCACCAATCACCTGGCTCATCTCAAAGAGGTGTTCATAAAGATTTGAGAAGCTGGCCTCAAGCTAAAACCTTCCAAGTGCGCTTTCTTCAAAGAGCATCTTGAATTATTAGGTCATGAAGTAAACCAGACAGGGATTTTCCCAATGACTAAGAAGGTTGAGGCCATTGAAAAAATGCTTCTGCCCACTAACCTGCAAGAGGTACAAGTCTTTCTAGGGATGATGGGCTACTATAGACAGTTTATCCCTGACTTTGTCAATACTAGTGAACCTCTAGTCTAACTGTTACATAATGTCCCTTTTGAATGTACTGCCAGTTAGCAGCAAGCCTTCAAAACCCTTAAGCAAAAACTCAAAGAGGCGCCAATCCTAGTGTATCCTGACTATGACAAGGAGTTCATCCTATACACTGACGCTAGCAATCTTGCTATTGGGGCTATTCTGGCCCAACTAGATGGCAAGGATGTAGACCATCCTGTGGCTTACACTTCCTGCGTACTAAATAAACATGACAAGAATTATAGTGTCACAGAGAAGGAGTGTCTTGCCGTATTGCATGCAGTCAAGAAGTTCTGCCACTACGTGTATGGTACCCATTTCACAGTTGTCACTGACCACGCTTTGCTTAAATGGTTACAACAACTTAAGGAGCCAGAAGGGTGCCTAGCTTGATGGGCCCTACGTCTGCAAGGGTACTACTTCACTGTGCTCCATTGCCTTGGGATTCAACATCAGAACACTGATGGGCTATCCAGAATGCCCATTTTTTCTTTACATTCTACAGAGGCTGGCCAGTTGTACAAACTAATTGGATACCCTTCTTCTTGGGAAAATGAGACAGAATAGGTCCAGCTGGCTTTGTTCAAGCTATCCAAAGGTACCCTCATACACAACAATCAACTCTTCAAGAAAGTACAAGATCAATATCTTCCTTATGTACAACCCAGTTTTTGCCTCTTGTTGGTGTCACAAGCTCATAAAGAGACTGGGCATGGAGGCATTGCCAAGACTTTTTACTGGCTTCAGAAGAATTACTTCTGGGAAAACCTTCACCTGCTAATCCCAGACGTCATAGCTAGTTGCCACAACTGCCAGCTGCAGAGGCCTTGAGCTGTTTCCCACAAGTTCAAATGAGTTCCCCCTCAACATGCTTTTCATACTGTCAGTATTGACGTGGTAGGTCCTCTCCCCCGCTCACATTCTGGGTTTTGCTTTATCCTGATTGCTGTTGATCACTTCAGCAAGTGGGTAGAGGCTTGCCCTACAAAGGACATCACGGCTAAGACAACTACTGCCTTCCTATTACAAGATGTTTTATACCATCATGGCTGTCCTCAAGTGTTGCTCTCAGATAATGGGACTAACTTCAATACCAAGCTGGTAACCTCTGTTGTCGAAGCTTTGGGGTCCCACCAGTCCTTCTCTGCGCCCTACAACTCTTCTAACAATGGGGCAGTTGAGTGTGAAAATTCAACACTGGTCTCCATCATGAGGAAGCTCACCTACTCTGACTCTGCCAACTGGGACCTATACTTACCTGCTGCTCTCTTCATGTATTGCCTTAGCAAACATTGTGTCACAGGGTACTCCCATTTTGCTATGCTGTATGGGCAAGAAGCTACTACTTTATTGCTCTTGGGGCCCCCCTGCTTTCCTCTGATAAGGTCATGAATCCTGAAGACCACATCAAGGATCTAGTCAACCGCATAATTGATATACAGGTCACTGCCTACACTTAAGCATACAAAACTAAGATGCTTGAGCTTTCTCCCAATAATGCTGGATGCTCCCCCTTGCCTGAATTCAATGTTGATGATCATGTTCTTTACTACCAACACAGATTAGGTGGGCACGTGCATAAGTTGGACACTCTGTGGATCGGCCCTTTAGAAGTGAATTTTAAATGAGGGTCCAAATACACTGTAAAGCTCCTCTCTAGTGGTTGTCCTTTTTCTCAAGTGCATGTCAAGTTCCTCTGCAAGTACCATCCCCTAAGGCCAATCTAGGGGAGGGCAATGTCATGAATACCACTATTCACCATGTGTTGATTTTGCCTATGGTGGGCCATTTTGAAGACAAATCTCTTGCTTTCACTTTTGCCTCTCAAAATGAGTTGATGACTGAATCAGGAAATAAAATTGTTTGGTTTCTTGACTCTGCGCATCTTACTTGCCCCACTCATGCTTATAGCAAGTGATCCTACTGTCCTGATGGTGTTTTGTGGTATTCCTAACCACTATATATTCCATTTCATATTCACCAATAAAGATTAAGTTCTATTCACATTTTTGTCTTTGTGTCTTCAGTACTTCCACGCCTCTCTCTAGCCACAACTAGTAGAGATTATTCTTCCAGGGCCGCAAGGTAATCACAGCCTTCCCTGTCATCTAACCAAGACTTAGTATGAATCCAATCCTAAGGTTAGGATTTCCTGTTGTGTGTCTGTGCCACGCCTCAGAACACAACAGACAAAATGAATTAACTGGAATCAGCTTTGAAGCATTCAAATCCATCATCCATTTTCATTAAGTTGACTATGTTTTTTGGAATTGTGAAATTATCAAATCCATGAACCAAATTTCAAATCACTTTTGAATGCCACTAGTAAACTCAGATATTAATTGCGGGAACTGGAATCCAAATTTAATGTACAGTAAGCACACTAGAAAACACCAACCCAAATCAAGAAGCTCCACCACAACTAAAATCAAATAAAATATTCAATCTCAATAACCATGCTTAGACACAAAAAGTGATTAAACTTTAAAATTATTTAAACCTGGAAAGTATACAATATTATACCAGTCAAATCACAGATATAGAAATTCTGTTACTATACAAGGCTAAATCAAGAGAAAACAACTACCCACAACTAAACCAATAAATTCAAATAAATACATATTTAATCTAAAATATATATTTTTTATTTTATTTTTATGGACCATCAATCACATTCTCAACCAGCTCCTGCACCAGCCTGTGGGGCAGCCTGTCCACGAGAGCATCCCAGAGGGTCCAAGAACAGACCCAGAACCCAACTCAAGGGGAGTCATGCCAACACACAGGCCTCCCAAGGTGTCATTGCCAGCCAACCACATCCCGCATCTTAAGCCAGGAACAATAGCCTGAATCCAAGGCAGAAGCTGCTCTCAAGGCCTTCCACAAAAGTCTCTTATATAAAGGTCATTGGTAATAATGAGGTTACATACACCTCTACTGTATACCCAGTTGTCACCCGGCCCTGCACTCTTGATCCAAGAGTTGCTACTTCCTGCCCCCGTGTTTTTGATACCTCCTATCAGCCATTGACTACCACTGTTGAGCCATCTGTGCCTGTGTCTTATGCCACCATTGACAGTGCCAGTGCAACCAAGCGCAATCCCACCTTCTACACAAAGGCCCCCATCCCCTGTGTTGAGCCTGCTAGCCAGGATGCTGCGGTACCTGCAAAGGGCTGGCGTCAGTTGATGGATAGTGAGCGTGAAGCTCTCCTCAACTGCTTGAACAGGGGAATGGCAGTTTGGGATTGGGTCCCAATTTGATGTCACAGCCAGATACATTGCCAACATCAACACCAAGTATGGCAACACCGGGCAAATTGCCAAATCCACCAAGGCTAAGCGGCAGACTAACCTCCTTCAGCCCGTTTATATTGATGCAATCAAGCAGTGGGTAGCCAAGGATTGTCACCTGGACACACTTGCTGTCCAATTAATACTTGCCACAAAGTTCAGGCTTTCTGTTTCCAAAACCCTTGTATACAAAGCAATGGTCAAATTGGACTTCTTGTGGAAGGTGCTCGGAGTTTCTCTGTACAACAGAAACAATGAGAATACCATCAAGGATCTACACATTTATGCTGAGACATATCTGGCCCTAAAGGAGACTGGGAATGACCAGTTCTTCTATATCAACAAATTGTTGTTTTCCTCCTCACTCAGGTCTAGGCATGGGTGGGTCAAGAAGGGGTCCAAAGATGGTGTAGCCCATTGTGCAGCTGTCTGTTCCCAGACCTATTCAATGGTTGCACTTCTTGGTTCTTGCAGTTTAGACCAGTATCAGATGATCAAGGGTTCCCACAATAGCAGGACCTTTCTCAGTTTTCTCTGAGTTGTCAAGGAGTATCTCCAGATCAATTATTGTAGTACAACCAACATTGTTGTGTTGGATAATGTTGAGCTCCACAAAGTGGATCTGGTTATGTCCAAGTTCCCCCCAATTGATAAAAACAGCCACACCTCCAGCCACTGGCTTACCAATTGTCCAATGAGACTTCTCTTCCTCCCGCCATATTCCCCATTCCTGAATCCAATTGAGGAGGTCTTTGCGTGGATCAAAAATAAGGTGAAGAAAGGCCTCCCTCAGGACACCAAGGATTTCTTCAACATCCTTCAGGTCAGCCAATTCACAATGCCACCTGATGTGGTGGTGGCTTTTTACAAGCACTCAGAATCCTTACTCCCCAAAGCCCTGGCCTTTGAGCCAATCAGATAAATGGGCGCTCTGGGTTTTATTTGTTTTTCTTTTATTTATTTTGTTTTTATTAAGACTCAAAAATTATTATTTATATATAATAATGTGACGTTTGAATGTATTATAGACATATAAGAGTATGTAGAAAAGGTAAGTAAAATTAATTATACTAGGTATGAGGAATATATTTTTATTATAATACACTGAATATTATATTGACTGTTGCGCTAACAAATAAATAAATTAAAAAAGATAGAAATAGATTAATTTTATTTAAAAAATTGTGAATCCTTGTTGCTACTTTGGCTTTTTTAAGCCATAAATCAGACCTTGCAGGTCATCATCTGATCCTTGTTATTTCAGTGCCACTATGGCCAAACAACACGGAAACCAATGATTTTCATGTATCTCTTACTAATCAGTACTTAGGACGCAGGTCAAGCATATCAAATATATTTATCAAATCATATTACAAGGGAAATATAATTTGAGTTCTAAACAATCACTTGTTTAGAACAATAGTGAAGAGAGCTGCATGATGTGAATAAATTCAATTCTTGTTGTTTATCTATGTAATAAATGAACCTGTACTTGACAAGCTAGTAAATAAAAACATTTTTAAATTATTTTTTATTATTTGATGTGGTTGCAACTATAACTAATGTCTTGTAATATATTTAGATATATTACTATTATAATTTACCTATTAAAATTTAAAACAATATTAAAATATTAAAATTAAAATCATAATTATAAATCTTAAAATTTATCTATTAAAGTTTAAATATTAAAATTTTAATATTTTTTTAAATATTTTTATTTAATAGTGAATTATTTAATATTAAAATAAAAAAATTAAAAAAATAAAATTTAAGTTGCAAGGGAAGATGATTTATTAGGGGATGCAAATTGCAAAGGGGGATGCAATTATTCCGTGGAATTATACCCCAAAATTAAATTTTTGGCTAGAGCGTCTAATTAGATCCACATACTTTTCTGTACGTGGTGGACAACCCTGGTGTGATTGCTAGAGGGGTGGCACCCTGTACCCTGGTGGTTGTTGAACATTTAATAAAAGGAAGGCGGGTGAGTGAATTGACTAACAGGTTTTTTTCAGGGGGCACGTAGCACCTGTACAATGTTGCCAATGCAAAGGAGTCATACAGGACGTGCTTTACTGTCCTATACCCCCACAATGTCTTCTGGCGTTCAAGTGCTAACCAGCATATGTCCATTTGAATAGGTACATCCTCCAACTTTTTGACGTTGGTTTTTAATATGTAGTGGAGGAGGATTCCCAGGTATACCGCAACATGAATTCTTTGCAAGGTATATTTTTCTGAGAGCATGCACAGTTTTTTGAAGACTTGAATTGACCTATTAATATAGGACGTTTGATTGAATTTAAAGAGGGTTCCAGGGGGCGCCCAACTTGTATCAGCCCCTCAGGCCTTGGCAAACAAAATAAATAAAGGTTTTAAATTATTCACAAGGACTGCATCCCCGACTTTATTTGATAGTGCCTTAAACTTCATTAAAAATTGCAGATTTCAAATATTCATTTCCTATTTGAAAGTCGGTTTTTATTAAATTCTTTTCATATTTGTTGATGTTTGTGAAGGGGAATTGTTGAATGCTTTTGTATATTTATTCATCAAAGTTTAGTTTGACATCCCCACAAATTTCATTCATCTCTTTGAAGTTGATATTTGCTCCTATTTTGTATGCTTCCCTAATCCATGGCAAGCACCCCACAGGTGGTAAATATTCCCTTGCTTTAGCTTTGATATTTGCAAAATTATGCATATTCTGTTAAATTATTTTATTTATTTGGTTTTTATTTATTTGTTTTACAGGGGCTACCAGTGATTGGTAACCCCCGTAGAACCAAATCAGCGTAAAAGCTGCCACTTCTGCAACCTTGTCCTCATTTCTAGTTATAACTAAAATAAATATAAGTAAAACATAAAAAGATTTACTAATTGTTTCCCCTGTGGCACCCTCAGCCACAGGCGCCCCCTCAGCAAACTTCATTAGCGTTGGCTGCTCTTCATTAATTTTTCTAGGCTTAATTTTCCTTATCTTTCTTGCAACTTGTGTTTCTTCTTGGTTTTCATTTGATAAATTCTCTGTATTTCTTGAAGCGCTCCTGCTTCTTGACTGAGTTTTGTTTTCATCTGTTTTCATTTGATTATTCCCCTCTTCATTTGTGTTTATTTTCTCTGGGATTTCAGTTCCTTCAATCAGTTTGATTTTATTATTGTTTTCTTTGGCCCCTTGCCAGAACTCCCACAAATTTTAGGCCACATCATTGAACTTCAGGCTAGATAGGATTGTTCCCTGGAGATTGAGCAACACTTCTTTATTCTTTTTATCTATAATATTTCCTAGTTTATTCAGAGCATCTTCTTTTGACTGGATTAGTGGCTGGCCCTTGTTACCCAGTTTTCCTGTTACTATTTCCATGATATTTTTTTTCTAGTTCAACAACCTTTTGCAGGTGTGCTTCTAATTTATTTATCAAGTTATAGATATTTGACATCTTGTTTGAATTACATCAAAAAACTGGTTTTTATAGTACTGCCTTCACTGCATGAATATTTTTCATCATCATTAATAAATTAAAGACCATAAATGTAAATATTGCATTAGAATATTGCAATTGGACATCAACTCTTGATATTTTGATATTATGTGCATAACTCAACACATTTTGTTTAATAAAATTCATTGTAAACTTGGCATTTTTCATTGTAATTTTATAAATGGACTGTGTTTATATTAGAGAGCCATTGACGCTCAGTACAAATATTGATACATAGTGCATTTTACAGCCTGTATATTTATCTATTGGTAATAATTCTGTAAAATTTTCAGTCAGATTTTGCGAGGTAATAATAATGTAATGTGTTATTAAATTACTGTTTATTAGCATTAATTGGCTGATTTTTTTTGCTGTGGCAATTGTGCATTTTGTGATATTTACACACTAGTATCCAATTGGATGTGAAATCAACCAATTGGATACTAGTGCATAAATATCAGAAAATGCACAATTGCCACAGCAAAGAAAATCAGCCAATTGATGGTAATAAACAGTAATTTAATAACACATTACATTATTATTACCTTGCAAAATCTGACCAAAAAGTTTACAGAATTATTACCAATAGGTAAATATACAGGCTGTAAAATGCACTATGTATCAATATCTGTACTAAGTGTTAATGGCTCTCTAATATAAAAACAATCCATTTTAATAAATTACAATGAAAAAGGCCAAGTTTACAATGAATTTTATTAAACAAATGCATTGGGTTATGCACATAATATTGAAATATCAAGAGTTGACGTCTAATTGCAATATTCTAATGCAATATTTACATTTATGGTCTTTAATTTATTAACAATGATGAAAATATCCATGATAATAATTATATGTTACCACATCAAATGTACAACATTATTTACATATGGGAAATTCTAACAATGTAAAAAATATTATTATTAATTATAAACTGAAAGAAAACAATCTATTTTAATAAGTTGTCACAAATAAAAGTTTTATTTTACTCATCAAAGGACAAGTAGGGGAGGGAATGGGCGGTGGTTTGGGAGTCAGGGTTGGAAGGCAGGTGGCTTGGTCTTGATGGGGGGGGAGGCAGGGTTTGTTGACCTGGAAGGGGCAGCAAGAGCTGATTGCTTTAATTGCTCAAATTCTTCTTCTGTCACATATGTGGGCTTGAAAAACCAAATGGATGAGCATGGGGGGAGGCAGGAGTCTTTTCTGGACTTATCACTATCAATTGCATAGAATATGACAAGATCTGATAGGTCCTGGACAAACACAGAAGGGAAAAGCTCATAAACCTTATCAATTAGGGTGCACAGTTCATTGTATGTGGCAGGCTTTAGGCGCCTGAGAGCGGAACCAAAATTATAGAGACATACAATTGGGTCATTTTTTTTTAGATTAGCCAAGGCCCCAGATTAAGCATTTCAAAGCATTTTAACTTCTTTGGTATCATTTAAGTCATAAAATTATGTTTTTGAACATTAATATAATGCTTAGTTTACTGAAGAAAAGTTTAAGAGTTTAAAATATACAAATAATAAAAATACATCTTATTTTTATTAACTGTATTTTTTGCTAAACTTCTTTTTTCTATTTTAATAAGCCAAGAATCAAATATATGAGTTGCATGGGAGAGTAATAGCAGCCCCAAAGCTATAATTGCTATTACCTTATCTTTGGCTAATATAATTAATTTCTTAGTTATTTTTAGAAAGAAGTTGTTGTATTTAAAAGACTATTTACCCTATGTGAAATATAAGTTTTTGTTATGCATCCAACTTCATGAACATGTCCTACCAATCCTTTAGTAGTATCAGATCTCTTTGTTTCTCTGTCATCTGTGCAGAACTTTTCACAGTAATTTATTTTGGAGTACTCCTTAACATCCTCAAATGTCAAAGGTGAAACATAAAGCTCACCATCTTTCATTAAATATGAAAGATTAACATAAAATGCTTTGACTTCAAGCCAACTTTTTTAGGCCTAGATTTTCTATCATAGATGTAAAAAAGATTTTTTGGGAAACATCTGAATTATTTACAAGTGACTCATATAAACCCTTTCTTTCTTC
Source organism: Entomophthora muscae (assembly GCA_014839935.2). Taxonomy (NCBI): domain Eukaryota; kingdom Fungi; phylum Entomophthoromycota; class Entomophthoromycetes; order Entomophthorales; family Entomophthoraceae; genus Entomophthora; species Entomophthora muscae. The sequence goes on along the minus strand of QTSX02005117.1, from coordinate 95,153 downwards.
CTCTTGCTCAAAAACCATTTTGAGATCATTTATATTTTTTATATAAATCTCATTTTCCTTTTGTTTAAATATTTTAGATAATACACCAAAAATGACCATCAACAATACTTTTGCCATGACACTCAACAAATCTATTAAACTTAATTGTTCCTTTTATAATTTTAGGTACCTCTTTAAAAAGATAATATAAGAACTCATAAGATCTGAAATGATTACCATTATCAGTCCAAACTTTAACATTTTTAATATACTTAAATTTATTATTTTTAAGCAGACTTATCAAACACTGACCCAAAAACAAAGCGTCATGAGATAAAATTTCAGATAAAAAGTCATGATACTCATATTTAATTTTCTCATTTTCTTTAAAAGCAATTGCAAATCCTAATAAAGAAATAGGTATTTTCTCATAAAAACAATTATTTGTCTCTATAGGACCCCCACCTATTTTAAAGTTTTCTTTATAGTCTAGTACTATAACACATGAATTATTATCAAGATTATTTATATCACTAATATATTCTTTATTTTGATGCATATAAAACTTTTCATGTAGGTCAATAGATTCCAAATTTTCTTTAATAGATTTAGGCAATGGCAACTTCTTTATACTCAAATCCTTTTTCTTCATTTCTAATGATTTTTTTAAGTTGCAAATGTTACACATATCCGTTTGCTTTTTGCTTTTAATTATATTATTAGGAATAAGCTTATAAAAAGTGGAAAGTGAAATAGAAATATTGTTTTTTATTTTCATATCTTCATAAATTTCTTTTTTTGTTTTCAATAATGAGCATTTTATTTTAGTTGAGTATTCACTCAATTCTTTTTGTAATTCTTCATAAATCAATCCAGAGGATTTTTTAGTGAATTGACTGGTTGGAAATGAATCTTTTAATATATATTTTAAAATATTTTTTATGTTTTCTTTCTTTACTGAATCATTTTTTCCTTTTTTATTTTTTGAATTTAATGATACTTTTTTAGCATTTTTTATTTTTTTAGAATATGAATACTCATTTTTTGTCATTTTAAATCCACAATCCCAAAGCTCTTTCAAACTGTAGCTTGATGTAACCAATGCTCTTAGGGAAGGAAGATGCTTGACAGGGGATTGAGACATCAATTCCTTTAGGTTGTTAAGGAAATCATCTGACTTGGAATTTTGTATGACAGGTTAGAAGGTACTTTTTCCAAAATCTGTTTTTAATAAGAAGTGCTCAACAAAGCTTTTAAGATCATTGCCAGCAGTAAAAAGGAATGCTTGTTTAAGCATAAAGATTCTTTCTCTCTTGGTAGAAGCCCCCAGTGAGAAGAAGGGTTTCATCTGAGGTGCAAACTTGATAGGTTCTATAATGATAGTGGTTGGGTTCATTGGCTTGGTTCAGGCAGTTCTTGCTTGGAAATAGATGTGCAGTTATCAGAGAGGAGTAAAGGTGTGGATTGTAAAGTAAATTTCTGTAAAGTTAAGCTGTTTAAATACCATGTTAGCTGAGCTTTTGCACTACAGGCATAAATCCCCAACTGACCCCCAACTGATCTCCTTAATTTATCAATATCACCTCTGAAGTCTGATATCATTGTTTATTTACCCCTTTTTATATTATGGCTAACTGTTGATATCTCAGCAAATAATACTTCAATCTTGCTCAAACTAGTATCATTAGAAAGCCCTTAATCTCAGCTTTCGGAATTGTGCTGCAACTTTATATTTCAATACCAATTTAATATCTTGGAGTGGCTTTGAATGTAAGCTTATAAAATTATTATTTGAAATAAAATATGCTAATCAACTCTTAAAGTATGATATTTTAATCAGTAAACTAAATTTAAAGTATAGATCATTATTTAGCTTACTTTTAGTAACTAACTCAAAAATCTTTTTTTAAATAAACTTAAGTTTATTATAACTTTTAACAGTTCTTAAAAAGTAAACTTTATATATCTTTAATCTATCAAAATAAAATGTTATTTTTAATCACATATAAATATTTGCTTGTATAATTAAAATTGTATCTTATTTTTATAGATAAAATGACTAAGATCATTTTCAATTTAGTTTAAATAAATTTTAACCTTTATTAAATTTAATTAAATAAAGCAAGATTTTGATACATTCTTTTTCATGTTTGAATTTTATATATATTATCTCTAGCATACAGTATAAAAATATAATTTTATTAAATAGTTGTATAGAGCTATTTTATTAATATTAAATAATTAAGAATTTGAAAAGAAAAACTTTTACTCTCTTATAAGTTCTTAATATATTTTCTATTAAATTTAACTTAAGAATAAATTACTTATGCTAAATAAAATCACTGAAATTTTAATAAAAGGTTAGTTTTAATTTTAGTTTTAGTTTTTTAACTTTTTACTAGATTTTTTTATAAATTACTCTAGAATTGTTTAATAATTATTTATTAAATATGCAAAAAAGTTAAGATTTTAGGCAGCAATTTAATTTCCAACAAAAAGTATCATACCAGTTTTTATTGTATTTTTATGTTGATCTTTTTAGAATGATGTCATTTTGTACTAATCAGCTTTCAAGAAGTAATGGTATATGATTTAAGATTGTTACTGGCTTTAAATACAGTTTAATTTAGCTGTAAATAGAAAATGCTTAACTTAATATAGGTTTTTATATTATAAGGATTAAATAAGATTTATTTTGTTAAAATTGTTGTAATTATTTAAATTTATTGATAAAAAAATTAAAACAAAATTTTAAAGTGCAAAGTAGCACAGTTAATAGGAAACAGATTAATATTTAAAATAATGATCCATTTGAAAGATGCATGTTGGCGTGGTTGATGGGATAGGACCAACAGGTATGCCCCACAGCCCTAATTTCCTTGGTTGCCCATTCTCACTGTTCTATCTCAGCACTCATTTCAACTGTGTACACAGCTTGTTGGGTAGCCCACTCCTCCAGCATGTCCTTGAGCTCTTTCTGGTAGGCATACCCATCTGCTGTGTTTGACAATGCGGGATAATGATTGACACCCAATGGGGAAGCTGCCAACAAAACCCCAATAAATTGATACAGGATTGGCTCACACTTATATACTCCAGACTGGATACACTTTTCTCCATAGTCTTGAATACTTGCAGATATCTTGCCATACAACAGGAAGATTATGTCATTACAGGCCCTCATTGCTCTTCCTTTGATAAAATTGATGATTCTAGAATCATAGGGGTCAGTGTCCACCAAAATGGGGCCACTGAGAGCCTGATTGGATAAGAGTCTGGTGGCAACCACAACTCTGTGTATTCACAAATTCATTGTTCTCTTATTGGTGAAAATGCCATGGAGTCCCAGTTGGAGACGGACCTGGACTAGGGCCATCTGCGGTTCATGCTCCATAATAGCCATCATGAGAGGGTGGACTTTTTGACCTTCAGTTGAAGAACAGGCACCAGTCAGGGTCTTCTTGGTAGGGGGGCCACAGTTGGTGTGGGCTTGCAGGGTTGCAGCCACAGTGGACTTTGCAAAACCCATTGCGGCCGCTATTTCCCCAAGAGACATAAGCATCCCTCGCTTTTCAACCATTTCAAGAACAATCTCTGGAGTGATTAATTTTCTTCTGTGTCTTGCAGGCTGATTGGCTGCGAGAGGGATGTGTTTATCTTGGAAACTGATCAATGCCATCTGATTAGCTGTTTTGGGATTTGTGGCTCTCTGGGTGATCCCATGGCTCAAATGGCTGGTTCTGGATGCCATTGCTGATAAGGGATTTGGGTTGGCAGCTGCCTGTGCATGGTGGGCAAACAGGGCCATGCTGGAATTTGCAGGAGAAAGAATACACCCCTGGGTGGGGCTTGCGGAGGGGCCTGTGGGTTAGGAGTGGCCATAGACAGAGGCTTCACTGTTAAGAGACCCAGCGTAGCCCTGCATGATTTTGTCAAGGCCAGGGAACAGCTTGTTGACTTGTTTATTATTGAAAGAAGACATAATAAAATTTATATTAAGAACTAAGCTCAAAAAGAGAAGTGTATATTTTAGTCAATTTCATTGTTAAGTATGTTAAGCTGGTGAATATTATTATCAAAATTTTAGCCGTCCTAAAATGGAATAGGGTGATTTTTGAGAATGCCTATGATTCCTAAAAGAATTAACACAAATCCACTCTAGATCCTTTGGCATTTTTTTTGAGACACCCATAAATTATATTTATTTCAAATTCCTTGCAATTATGATTTGAAACTTGGTTCTTGGATTTGACAATCCCGCAATTTCAGATTTGTTAATTTTTACATGATGTCTATGATTTGTTTGAAATACAGGAAATCTTAAATCATACATTAGAATCCCACATTTGTTTGTTGTGTTTTGTCTTTTGTTAGTTGAGTTATCTGATCAAGAGATTTGAAATATGCCAATTTCAATAAACCAAAAAAGTCAAATTAAATGGTTAATTTTATTTAATATTATATTTTTCACTCAGCTGAGTTTCCCGCAAAAGTGATTCAAAATTTGGACCAAGGATTTGACAATCCCTCATTTTTACGTTTAGGTTCTGAATTTACAGTAGTAAAAAATATTAGTCTTTCTTACCCTGGGTATTTTTGTATTGCTCTCTGGCCTCTTGCTCTGGTCTTCTAAAGTAAAAAACTAGAGTTCTGAGTTTACTTTTCCTGGTTTTGCTTTTGCTTTTGAGTTAAGATTTGGAGTTTAATTTAATAAATTTAATGAAAAATTATTTTAAGTTTAATTTCAGCTTGTCTCAGGAAAATATTGATTTAAAAACCTGTCCTTGGCCTCTTAAAGACCTTCCTCAGTTCTCCTGCTTCCTGCTGCTTGGCTGACCCCCAGATTCTCAAAAAACCTTATGGGAAACAAAATTTTGGGGCTTCTTAACAGAATTTTCTCTATTTTCTTGCCTGATGTCCCTGAAATTGTTTGGTGATTCCAAAAATGTTTTTCTCTCTTGCAAGATTTATGGTTTTGACAATTTTACCCATTCTGCTGCTAACATGATCCACTTCTCCCAATCTGTGGTTTTTCCTATTCTCTTTTATCATGTTGGTTGAGAAGAATCCCTTCAAGCCTTTTTACCTACTGGAAATTTCTCTGGCAGAGCTCAGGATCTGCTGTTCACAGGAGAGTTTCTGCTAAAAAGTCTCACCTCAGATGACAAGGTTCTACCATCTGCTGTAAGTTTTCTGGATGTTCCTCCCCCTGAGGTGGCCTTGGCCCCCTACCTGCCCCTCTGGTGGAACTTTTCCTCCCACAATTTTCTCTCTGAAGCAGACTCTCACACTTGATCATACATCTTTGTTGTTGACAGGCATGCTGCTGATTGGAGTGAACACCTATCTTTCCTAACTGTCCCCCACCTTGTCCTGGTGGATACCCATATAAGCATTCATTCCAGTAATTCAATGGATGATGTCCTGGTGGTCTCTTCATCCAGAATGTGAGATAAGCTTATTTAGTTTAGCCCCCTTTCTTACATCTAGCTACTATAGAGATTCAGATATATAGTGAAGCACTAAAATCAAGCTTGTGTCATAATCAAAGGCACAGACCAAATTTGCTACATTAGTTTTATAACCTGATGAGAATAAATATAGTTCAGTTCAGAAAAAATTGGTTTATTAGCACAAAGATATTCAACTGAAACTAGTTGAAGGTCAATTTACTCAGTAAAAGTTCCATTTATCTAGGATTATATTACAAAAATAGTCAATCACACAAAATAAAATCAAATACAAAATCCTGAAAATGAAGCAGCAAGCAAAAGTAACCCGTGACACTCTGGCTAATGGGAGGTCATCAAGATGTGTCTTGGATTAAATCAAGGGACTGTCTGGGTTGGGGTGATATACTCAGGAATACTAGTTTTTGTGGAAAAGATAAAAGCAAATCATTTAATGATTCCAAAAGAGAGAATAGGGGTTAAGAAATTATTTATTAAAACAGAAGAGAGATCCCTTATAAACCTTCTGTGAAATAACTTGATCTTTCTCTTGCTCTGCTTTTCTCAGAAACCTTCTGATTGGCAACTGTTTTGGAGTTCTTTTGACTAGTTACTCATTAAGAAAAGACTTCTGAACACTTAAGAAGACATCTGGTTATTTTAAACTAACTAGACATGTAAAAATCAAGCTGCAGATTAGCACTCAACAAAGTTCCTGCTTGTGACTAAAAGACTTGCAAAAAGCTCCTCCAAGATCCCTTCAACTTTCTGGCCAGCCTCCTACTTATAGTACCATTTTCTTAAAGGTTCCATCTTAAGTATGGCTTTTTTTTTAAAAACTTACACTATTGGCACTCTATTTTTTCTATAATAAAATAAGCTTACAACCTTCCTTTCTCAAAAGCTTAAAGTATTGATTCACTGTTTTCTTGCTTATTGTAAGCAATACATTTCTTTCACAAAGAAAAATCCCTGAAACAATTAGAAGCAATTATGGGAGCCCAGAAAATCAAAAATGAAATTGCACTTATAAATTCAGAAGCAGAAACAACAATTATTAACAAGTTAATTAATGAAAACGTCTTGGAAACATGTTTAAAACGTTTAAACAAATGTATTAATGATTATGAAATCAAAAACCAAAGCAAAAGCCTCAATCTTAATATAAATTCTAAACCAAAACAAGGTTTCCAGTGCATAATAAATCATTCCAGTGATGCTAATGCCATTAAATTAACAATTAATGACTCTGAAAGCGTTAAATTATCAACACCAGCCAATAAGAGTAAAGTAACAGGCACTGTGAGAGAGGGGGGTAAACTTACTAAGTTTGGCTCTCATCCCAGTGAGACAAACTACCAGGATGCCATCCAATGAATTACTTTGGATGGCTGCTCTGAAAAGGAACCAAAGGGAAGACACCACAGATACTTGTGGGAAGTAGGTGTTCAATCCTATCAATCTCAATCTCAATCCAGTGAGCACCCAGGGAGTATGTGAGGGGCTGTACTTTGGAGCACCTGGGAACTGGCAAAGGTTGGGGATCTCCTTGGCCAACTGGGGGGAAGGGCCACAGGAGGTTCCTTTTCAGGAGGAGCATCTGAGCCAACAACGGGAGAGTAAAGCTCCAAATCATTGCACATGAGACTTTTAACCAGGATCTCACCAGAGGCAAGGAAATTGCTGGCCTGACCAGGAAGATAATCCAGCAAATGTAGTAGTCTGGAAGGATTATCTCCCACACTATGAACTGAGGAAGACATACAGTGCCAAAGATCAGGAGAGGTGAAGCAAACAAGAACCAAAATAGGAGCCAAAAAATATAAATTTAAGAGCTGGGACTATCATCTTCTGAATCATCATAAAATTCTGAGTCCTTTAGTGTGATGGGAGTACCAAAATTCAAGGGGAAATTGAATATAGATGGTAGCCTTTAGCCCAGATATATAAATTTGGGTCCAGACTAGAGGATAACCTTGTACTAAGCCCTGAGAGGCTTTAACAAAACTAGTATATAAGAAGGGTTTGCACTGGAGCAAAAACTAAAGGAATTCCAAATAAGAGTAGGAATTATTCTAATTTTAAAGCAGAAAACTAGATCCAAAGTTATGGTTCAAAAGCAAAAGTAAGCTAGTAAGTAATTGTACGCTAACAATAGTCTATGTAGATTTGAGGAAGCAACATGAATCAAAGAGACTGGGACAAAGGTTGGAGTATATAAGACTAATACTAAGGCTTCAAAATATAGAGAGCTTCAATATTGAAGCCAAAAACAACCAAAAATGTTAAAAGTGCAGCCAATAACTTTAATGTGTGTAAAGAATGAACAAGCAGAAGACCAAAAGTCCTATTGCTTGGTCTTAAGGAATATTTTCAGGATGTGTGGTCACCTGAAATAGTTCACTTAACCTGATTACTTGGGTGAAAAATTTTGCTGGCAAAACCAGGGGACTGGAGGGTTCCATACTAATTTCCAAACCATTATTTGATTGGCCAGGATAAAGTTAGGATTTTTGAAAGCCATTTGAATTTGAGGAAACCAATATGGACCAATTTGATTGGACAGTGCTAATACTCTTCAACAGCAATCAACATCAGGCTAATAAATAATCCAAATTGATCAGAGTTTCCTCCATTAATGGAGCAGTGAAGGCTGGGGAATCCACAGGGTATGCCACTAAAAATATTTCATCAACAGTGTGGGTTAAATCTATGAGTGAATTGAGTGGTTTAGCTGGACTTTGAGAGGTTTTCTTTGTACAACAGGGGAAAAATGTCCTGTCCAAGGCCATTGAGGGGATAACTTTACAGGCACCAAACAATCCAACAAACATCCAGGGGATCAAAACTACCAATCAAATCAAATCAAGAAATCAAACCAAGCCAAGGAAACAGCTCACATCCAACCCAGGAAACCAACCCAGATCAAAGTAAGATAGCAGATTGCAGGCCACATGTAACAACCAATCTTACTTCTTCCTGAATTGCAGGCTGAAGTTTGCTGCAGTCCTGCAAGGCAATGCTTCTTCACCAACTCTTGCAGAAATCATTGGTAACCACTATGTCCCCCTCACATTTTCACTCAGTATTTAAGCTGACTATTCCCTCCTGAGAAAATTGCTCCAACAATTTATATTCCTATCTTAGTCAATAAATCTATATTTTCAAACTTCTAAAAAATTTGATTTGTAGATAAATAAGGCTCTCTGTCAACAACATGAAGCTCATCCTTATTGTATGGGCTTTTTGTGTATTAATAGGTTATGGCCAAGAAAACGTGAACTTTGAGGAACCAAAACCAACTCCCACTGATAAATCTGACAACTTCATTTGGTATCAATTTGGCCCACGTTGCTGCCATGCTCCCTATGTTGAAACTGCTTGCTTCCCTCCAATCATTCATCCCAAGGCCTCTTGGTTGGTCTTGGGATACACCAGTGTATATTATTTGTTAAATCACTTTACACCCTTCTTGAGAATATTTCAATTGTTAGGTCATCTACTCCATATGCTAATAATAGGAATTCCTGTAGGCTCCACCCTAATTAAGTTTAACTTGAGAGCTCTTCTCCACTCAATTGGAGAAAAACTCCCTAATGAGTGGATCCCTGAAACTTATACTTTAAACTTTTGGCTTCCAACCAATCATATTCATCAGAAAACATGCCCTCAACTCAAACAATTCTTTTATCATTAAAAACTGCATCATTTCCAAAAATCCATCACAATCTAACTAGGAGATCAATTTTAATCACTCAAGTTGCTCAAAACGTTAACACTTTGCGCACCAAAGTGTTATCTGTTTCCATGTTCCATATCAAATCTTTCCTATATTCTAGTTTATTTTCTTAAATAAATAAACCTTTATTTATTTTCTATTTATTTCTAGTATCAATTTTAATCCTTTTCTCTTAATATTACTCTTTTATTCTTTAATCTCTTTCTTAGCCACTATAGATGACTTATATCTAGAATTCTCTCTTTTAGCCACTACAGATGACTTTCATCTGGGCCTTTATTTTATTAGCTGCTGCAGATGTCTTTTATCTGGGATTTTCTACTACTAATTACTTCAGATGTAATACATCTGAGCTTATCTGTAAGAATTGGGAAGTAGATTAGGAAGAAACAAAACCTTGCTCTCAATCATAATAAATCATGGTTTCAGCAACAACCAAACAGTTGCCACTAAAAATTACTGGAAGTTTAAAGGGTGAAAGGAATCAACTGAACAATGTAAATCAACAGATAAACCCAAATTGCCAGAATTACTAACAAATTTTAAACTTTATTAGATCAGATAATGATGAATTGAGGTCTTTTACAGCTTTTGTATTCATTTAAGGGAGGGAATGAAAATAGGGAGGGAGATCAAATATCATAAAAAATTTAGCAATGATACGGTGGCTTTTCTTGGGCTTTTTCAGTAACTTTTTGAATAAATATTCAAGCACAATTTAATAGAGATCCCCAAGCTTCAGGCAGAAATTAAAGTGAAGACCTAAGGGGGAGGCGTAACTTTACATTATCTCTCTGCTAGCTACTGTAAATTCAGAACCTAAACGTAAAAATGCAGGATTGTCAAATCCTTGGTCCAAATTTCAAATCACATTTGTGGAATGACCTTTTTTAATTAAATTGAATTCTTTATATTTTTAATTAAATATTTAAAAAAAATGGGAACTATAGATACTTTGCAAATTTCAAGTCAAACTGCATATTTCAAATGGACAAAATGGATCAAATGGAATCATATTTGAAGTGTTCAAATCCATCAGCCATTTTCATTAATTTTACCATGTTTTTTGAAATTTTGGGACTGTCAAATCCAAGAATCAGATTTCAAATTATTTTTGAATGCCACACTTAAACTAAAATATTAATTGCAGGAACTGGGATCCAAATTTAATGTACAGTAAGCACTCTAGAAAACACTAACCCAAATTGAGAAGCTCCATGCCAGAACTTTCTAATCTGCTATCAGACCTGGCAGTCTGAGTATAATTGTTTTATTGAGTAAATGGGTAATCTTTGTCATTAGGGGTATAGGATGCTTGTATGGCAACAAGCGTTACTTGCGACGTCTGTATGTTCCTTGGCAGGGTGACAGCTGGCAATGTCAAGGGAGGCAAGGTACAAGTAGCTCTTTTACTCTGGCGGCTTGCTAAGGTCTTCAAGAACTGACTACGGTCTTTGAACTCAGATTTCTTCTTCTACTGTGAAAATTTTCTACAGTTGAATCTTCTTAAATTTGTCTGCCTTCCATTAATCCAATGGAAGGGCTTTATAGAGCTTGCGCTCTCTTGCCAGGATAGTATCATCTGGCGCTTCTAACTCTTGCTTGGCCAGTCTTTCATCCCCAGACTGCCATCATCAACCCCCAGAGTCAGGCATCCATGCAATGGCATGGGATTTGATATAATTGTACCCTGCACTGGGTACTTGTTACCATATAGTCATGTATAATCTATTAGTATGCCGGCGGTGGCGGCGCTAATTAATGGCTCTATTTTTAGCGCATTATAACCAGGTCACCTACAGTGAATTCAGAACCTGAACGTAAAAATGCAGGATTGTCAAATCCTTGGTCCAAATTTTGAATCACTTTTGCAGGATAGCCTTTTTTAATTAAATTGAATTATTTGTATTTTTATTTGAATTTTTAAAAATGCGGGAACTCATAGACACTTTGTAAAGTTCAAGTCAAACTGCATATTTCCAATGGACAAAATGAATTAATTGGAATCATATTTGAAGCGTTCAAATCCATCAACCATTTTTATTAAGCTTACTATGTTTTTTGAAATTGCAGGATTGTCAAATTGATGAACCAAATTTCAAATCACTTTTGAATGCCACTAGTAAACTCAGATATTAATTGCAGGAACCGGAATCCAAATTGAATGTATAGTAAGTAACTAGGACAAATCAACCCAAATCAAGAAGCTCCACTCTGGATAAAATCAAATGGAAAATACAATCTCAATAACCATGTTTAGACATGAAATTAAGTGAAATGTAAAATTGTCTAAACTGGAAATGATGCAATATTATGCACTCTAAATCACTAATATAACAACCATAAACCCATATAATGATTTATGAGCTACTCTCCTTTCTTCCTTGAAATTTTTTAAAAGTTTTTTGGCCCTTGGCTACGCCAGGGGCCAAAAAACTTTTAAAAAATTTCAAGGAAGAAAGGAGAGGAAAAGATAAACCATCATTTTACTGCACTATGTATTCTTGTACTGCTATTAAGGATACTTGATTACAGTAGATTTCAGAAAATACTAATAATAAAATATAATTATATATTATAATCTGTTTTTACCATGCTGCCTTTTCCTTGGTGTGTTGATAGTTCATTTGCTGTTGATAAGGTTTTTGCATTTAATTGGATGGTATCACCTCCAGTTGCCTTGGCAATAGGAAATCAAGCTGCCTCCCTGAGACCAACTGTGGTTGCAGAGGCGGCTTGATTTCCTATTGCCAAGGCAACTGGAGGTGAAACCATCCAATTAAATGCAAAAACCTTATCAACAGCAAATGAACTATCAACACACCAAGGAAAAGGCAACATGGTAAAAACAGATTGTAATATATAGTTCTATTTTATTATTAGTATTTTCTGAAATCTACTGTAATCAAGCATCTAAATTTTAGCTATCCTAAAATGAAATAGGGTGATTTTTGAGAATGCCTATGATTCCTACAAGAATTAGCAAAATCCACTCTAGATCCTTTGGCATCCTTTTTGAGACACCCATAAACTATATTTATTTCAAATTCCTTGCAAATATGATTTGAAACTTGGTTCTTGGATTTGACAATCCCGCAATTTCAGATTTTTTAAGTTTTCCATGATATCTATGATTTGTTTGAAATACAGGAAATATCAGATTGTACATTAGAATCCTGCATTTCTGATTCATGTATCCCACATTTTTTTGCTGGGTTTTGTCTTTTGTTAGTTGAGTTATCTGCTCAAGAGATTCAAAATTTGCCAATTTACATAAACCAAAAAAGTCAAATTAAATTGTTAATTTTATTTGATATTTTAATTTTCACTCAGCTGAGTTGCCCGCAAAAGTGATTCAAAATTTGGACCAAGGATTTGACAATCCCACATTTTTACGTTCAGGTTCTGAATTTACAGTATTGACCTTTTCTGCAGGAATTTGAAGTGGCACCAGAAAGTTGTGAGTGCAAATTGATCCCTATCCTTGCTATTATTGGGATATCTCATCATCTTCTTGGTGCCTTGTTATTGAACCTAAGTTACTGCTAACCCAGCAGCTTGCTAGAATATTTTGGTATAACTCTAACCAATTGGAAATCAGTCATAATTGTAGGTCTAAGATATTCCTAGTGTTGAAACAGCAGGCTTGAACCGCCAGCAAGGTTCTGAGTAAGCAGGTTTGTGACCTGCGGCCCAATTATCCATTCAACCAAAGCCAAGTTAGGAAGACAACTCAAATTACCAAATACAATAACATAAACAGAAGCTGATCCTCCCTGGTGAGTAACTTGTTTTGGCGCTTGACTCATTATAAGAATCAAGACACCCCCTTCACCACCCAACTGTGTGATCAACACAATCATGTTCCTTTTCCTTGATTCACAATAACTATATAATCACTATCTATCAATAAAGATTATTATCTAGTTTCTAAATATTTTTCCCCTTGTAACTCTGCTAAAACAGCACAGTTACAACACTAGTTGGTCTTGCAATAATTGATTCAGATCTACTTTGTGAAGGCTTCTTAGATCAATTAAGCCTTCTATTAATATATCAGAAGCTTCTATAATTAATTACTTGGCAGGCCACTAAGATTAACCAAGGTATAGCAAAGTCAATATAAATTCCTAACACTCCACCATGACTAAAATCAAATAAAAATTCAATCTTGATAACCATGTTTAGACATAAAAATTGATTAAACTTTAAAATTATCCAACCCCAGAAAAGATACAATATTATACACTTCAAAGCACAGATAAAGAGATTCTGTTACTATTCAAGGCTAAATCAAGATAAAAAAACTACCCAAAACTAAACCAAAAATCTAAATAAATACATATTTAATCTAAAAAGTATATATTTTTTTATGGACAGACTTTCTCATTCCCAACCAGCTCTTGCACCAGCCCATGGGGCAGCCCATCTACAAGGATGCCCCAGAGGGTCTAAGGATAGACCTAGAATACAGCTTGATGGGAGTAATGACAATACACAGTCCTTCCAAGGCGTTGGCGCCAGCTAACAACCTCCTGTGTCACAAGCCAGGAATAGCAGCTTGAATCCCAGACAGAAGCCACTCTCAAGATCTGCCATCAAAGTCTCCCATACCAAGTTCATCAGATACAATGAGGTTACATACACCTCCACTGTGTATCCAGTTGTAACACAGCCCCACACTCTGGAGACCAGAGTTGCTACTACATGCCCCTGCATTTTTGACACCTCCTATGAGCCATTGGCCACAACTGAGGAGCCATCTGTGCCTGTTGTATATTCAAAAATTGATGGCACCACTGAAGGAAAGAATAATCCCACCTTTTACACAAAGGTCCCTATCCTGTGTGTTGAGCCTGATAGCCTGAATGCTGTGGTATCCACCAAGGGTTGGCGTCAGTTGACAGATAGTGAGCATGAAGCTCTCCTCAACTGCCTAAACATAGGAATAGCAGTCCAGGATATTGTGTCCCAATTTGGCGTCATAACCAGATATATCAGTGACCTCAACACTAAATACAGCAACACTGGTCAAATTGCAAAATCTGCCAAGGCAAAAAGACAGCCAAAATTTTTGTAGCCTGTTCACATTGATGCAATAAAACAATGGGTAGCCAAGGATTGTCACCTGAACTCACTTGCTGTTCAATCAATGCTTACCATCAATTTTGGGCTTTCTGTCTCCAAAACCTTTGTCTATAATACTATGATTAATCTTGGCCTCCTATGGAAAGTACTGGATATTTCTCTGTACAATAGAATAAGTAAGAAGATAATTAAGGATTGCCACATTTATGCTGAGACCTATCTGGCTCTAAAGCAGACTGGCAATGTACAGTTCTTCTATATAGATAAATTGTTGTTTTCCTCCTCACTCAGGTCTAGGCATGGGTGGGTTGAGAAGGGGTCCAAGGACGGTGTAGCCCATTATGCAGCTGTCCGTTTCCAGACCTATTCAATGGTTGCGCTTCTTAGTCCTTGCGGGTTGGAACAATACCAAATGATTAAGGGATCCCATAACAGCAGAACATTTCTTGATTTTCTCCAAGCCGTCAAGGAGTACCTTTGAATTAACTACTGAGTCACAATCAACATTGTTGTGTTGGATAATGTTGGGCTCCACAAGGTGGATTTGGTTATGACCAAGTTCCCCCATTGACAAAACAACCACACCTCTAGCCACCGCCTTGCTGATTGTCCAATGAGACTTCTCTTCCTCCTGCCATATTCCCCATTTCTGAATCCAATTGAGGAGGTGTTTGGTTGGATCAAGAATAAGGTGAAGAAAGGCCTCCTACAGGATACCAAAGATCTCTTCAATATTCTTTAGGTCAGCCAATTCTTAATACCACCTGATGTGGTGGTGGCTTTTTACAAGTACTCCGAATCCTTCCTCCCCAAAGCTCTTGCTTCTGAGCTAATTATATAAATATGGTATCCCCAGCTTTAATTGTTTTCTCTTATTTATTTTGTTTTTAATGGGATTTAAATAGTATTATTTTGTGTTATAATGACTTGATGTTGGTTTGCATTCTAGAAGTAACAACTTCAGATGTTATTTAAATATAAATAAAATATATTAGATTCAGAGATAATTATTATTACAATACACCAAATATTTTATTGAGAATTCTGCTAACAACTAAAAAAATAAATAAGATACAATTAGATTAATTTTATTTTAAGTAAATGCAATCCCTTTTTAGTACAAGAGCTGTTATTTTTTAAAGCCACAAATCTGACTTTGTGATTCACCAGCTGACACTTATCAATTCAGTGCCACCAGAGCCAACTGGCAGGAAAACCAATGATTTTCATGTATCTCTTACTAATCAGTACTTAGAACGCGGGTCAAGCATATCAAATATATTTATCAAATCATAATAAAAAAGAAAAAAATTTGAGTTCTAAACAATCCATTGTTTAAAACATAAATTTAATGGACAGCCTGTATTTGTTAAATCAAATTCATTGTCAGTTAAATATTTAGTACAGTAGTTTTCAAACCTGTTGAGATAAACATATATTATTCATTTAGAACACATGAACTTAGTCTAAAAACAAAATAAAAAATCAAGGAATTTATATTAAGTTACAATAGATTTGGATCCACTTTGATTTGTTTTTAGACTGAGTTCATGCGTTCTAAACTGAATAATATACATTTATCTCAACAGGTTTGAAAACTACTGTACTAAACCCAGAGTTTCTAATCAACTAAACAAACAATTTTTAAATTATACTTTAATATTAAACATGTTTGATTTATTGTAACTAATTCAGTTATCATTATTAAGCTATGTTGATATCACTATACATAATCAAAAAATAAAATTAAAATAAAATTTTAAAAAATTGCAGGAGAAGAAACTTTTATTAGGGAAAGCAAATTGCAAGGGGGATGTGATTATTCCGGGGAACATACCCCAAAATTAGATTTTTATCTAGGGCTTACAATTGGGACCACATACTCTTCTGTACATGGTGGATTATGCAAGAGCCAATTGCAAGTGGGGCAGCGCACATCATCCTGGTGATGGCAGAGCACTTTATAAAAGGCAAAGTTGCAAGTGAGTTGATTTGCTAGTTTTTCTCTGGAGGTTAATATAGCCATACAAAGATGCTAGTGCAAAACAGTTGTAGAGGACATGATCAACTGTTTTGTACCCTATGGTATCATCTGTTTCTCTAGTGCCAGTCAGCACACATCAAATTGAAGAGGGACATCTTCTGGCTTGGTAATGTTTGCTTTTAATATGCAATGAATTAATATTCCTAGATATTTTTCAATATGAATCCTCTGCAAGGTGTAAAGTTCAGAGAACATGCAAAACTTCTCATACACTGCCACCAATCTATTGATGTATGAGTATTCAAAAATATGAAAATTTCAAAACTGCAGGCTCAACCTGCCAGCAAGGCTCCTACCAAGCAGGTTTGTGACCCACAATCCAATTATCTGGTCACTCAAAGCCAGACTAGGAAGTCAACTCAAATTACCAAATCCAACAACACAAAAAAATGATGATTCTTTATGGTGGATACCTTGTTTTGGTGCTTGATTCATTATCAGGATTGTGTTTCCAAAAAAATTGACTCATTATCAGGATCAAGCCACCCCCTTTACCATCCAGCTGTGTGATCACCAATCATGTTCCTGTTATCCTTGATTTACATGATCTATATAATCACTATCTCACAATAAAGATTATTATCTATCTTCTAAATATTTTCCCCCATGTAACTCTGCTAAAACAGCACAGTTACAACAAAAAGGTTCCATCTGGGGCCTGGCTAGGATCTGCCACCCATGCTTCTGTACTGTGAATTTAGAACCTAAATGTAAACATGTGGCATTTTCAAATCCTTGGTCCAAATTTTGAATCACTTTTGCAGGCAACTCAAATGAGTGAAAATTAAAATGTTTAATAAAATCAATAATTTTATTTGAATTTTTTGATTGATCTAAATTGGAAAAATCTGAATCCCTTGAGCAGATAACTCAGCTAACTAAAGACAAAACACAACAAGCAAATGTGGGATATATGAATCATAAATGTAGGATTCTAATGTACAATTTGGGATTTCCTGTATGTCTAAAAAATTATAGACAACATGAAATTAGTAACAAACATTAAATTGCGGGATTGTCAAACCCAAGAATTGAATTTCAAATCATAATTGAGGTGAATTTGAAATACATATAATTTATGGGTGTCTTAAAAAGAATGCCAAGGGATCTAGAGTGGATTTGTGCTAATTTTTTTTAGGAATCATAGGCATTCTCAAAAATCCCTCTATTCCATTTTAGGCTGGCTAAAATTTAGATCCTACTATTCACCAACTTAACATACTTAATAATAAAACTGACTAAAATATACACTCCTTTTTTTGGTTTAATTTTTTAATAAAAAAATATTATATCTTCTTTCAACAACCAAGTAAATGAGCTGTTCCCTGGCCTTGAAAAAATCATGCAGGGCTACACTGGGTTTTCTAACATCAAAGCCTCTGTCTATGGTCACTCCCAACCTGCAGGCTCCTCCCCAAGTACTACCCAAGAGTGTGTTCTTTCTCCTGCGTCCTCAAATATGGCCCTGTTTGCCCATCATGCACAGGCAGCTTCCAATCCTTATTGTGTATCAACACTAGTATCCAGAATTGGCCAATTTAGCCAAGGGGTCACCAAGGGAAGCCAAGATCCAGAAACAGCCAATCAGATGGCATTGTCTGGTTTCCAAGATGGACACATCCCACCCCCAGCCAATCAGCCTGCAAGACTCAGAAGAAAATTGATTACCCCAGAAATTGTTCTCAAAATGGTTGAAAAACAAGAGATGCTTATGTCTCTTGGGGACATAGCAGCCGTGATGGGTTTTGAAAGTCCACTGTGGCTGCAACCCTGTGAGCCCACGCCAACTGTAGCCCTTCTCCCAAGAAGACCCCAACTGATGCCCATATGTCAACTGAAGGAGAAAAAGACCCACCACCTTATGATGGCCATCATGTTATGTGATCCACGGATGCCCCTGGTCCAGGTGTGTCTCCAACTGGGACTCCACAGCATTTTCACAAATAAAAATCAGTTAATTTGTGGATGCACAGAGTTGTGGTTGCTGCCATACTCTTATCCAATCAGGTTCTCAGTGGCCCCTTTTTGGTGGACAGTGACCCCTATGATTCTATAATCATCAATTTTATCAAAGGATGGGCAATGAGGGCCTGTAATGACATAATATTCCTGTTGTATGCCAAGATATCTGCAAGTATTCAAGACTATGGAGAAAAGCGTATCTAATCTGATGTCTACAAGTGCGGCCCAATCTTGTATCAACTTGTCGGGGTTTTGTTGGCAGTTTTCTCATTGAGGGTCAATTATTACTCATCAATATCAAACACTGCAGATGGGTATGAATACCAGACAGAGCTCCAGGATATGCTGGAGGAGTGGGCTACCCAACAAGCTGTGTACACAGTTGAAATGAGTGCTGAGATAGAACAGCGGGAACAGGCAACCAAGGAAATTAGGGCTGCGGGGCATACCTGTTGGTCCTAACCCATCAACCACACTGATATGCATCTTGCAGATGTATGTCTTTACAATTTTGGTTCAGCTCTCAGGCGCTTAAAGCCTGCCACATACAATGAACTGTGCACCCTAATTGATAAGGGTTATGAGATTTTACCATCCATATTTGTCCAGAATCTATCTGATCTCATCATCTTCTATGCAAGTGATAGTGATAAGTCCAGAAAAGACTCCTGCCTCCCCCACACTCTTTCATTTGGTTTGTCAAGCCCACATATGTGACAGAAGAATAATTTGAGCAATTAAAGCAATCAGCTCTTGCTGCCCCTTCCAGGTCAACAAACCCTGCCTCCCCAACCCCCCATCAAGCCACCTGCCTTCCAACCCTGACTCCCAAACCACCACCAATTCCCTCTCTATTACCTCTGATGCTGTCCCTTTTACAGGTGCAGATGATGGCAACATATATTCTTTACATTCCCTCCCCCATTTTTCCCTTGATGAGTAAAATAAAAGCTTTCTTTTTGACAACTTATTGAAATTGATATTCTTAATTTCAACTCATAATTAATAATATATTCTTTTCATATTATTGACATTCCCTATATTTGATAAAATGTTGTACAGTTGATTTGATAATATGTAATTAGCTGTATAATAATTTTATCATTATCAATAATAAATTAAGGACCAAAAAATGGAAACAAAATATTAAATATTGCATCTAGACATTAACTCTTGATATTTAGATATTATGTGCATAACTCAATGTTTTTTAATAAAATTCATTTATAAAATGGTATTTTTCATTGTGATTTTATAACCAGACTGTGTCTATATTATTGTCATAACTGTGCTGTTTTAGCAGAGTTTCAAGGGGAAAAACATTTAGAAACTAGATTGTAATCTTTATTGAGAGATGGTGATTATATAGTAATTGTGAATCAAGGATAACAGGAACATGATTGTGTTGATCACACAGCTGGATGGTAAAGGGGGTGGCTTGATCCTGGTAATGAGTCAAGCGCCAAAACAATGTATCCAGCATAAAGGATCATCATCTGTCTATGTTGTTGGATTTGGAAATTCAAGTTGACTTCCTAGTCTGGCTTCAAGTGGCCAGGTGATTGGATTGCGGGTCACAAACCTGCTTGTTTGGAACCTTGCTGGCAGGTCAAGCCTGCTGTTTTGACACCCCCAACTGAAGGTCGGCCTCCTCTGGGGGTAGGTTGTCAAGGAGGTTGTCAGGAGCCTGGGTGCCATATTGGACTAATTGTTGTTCTTTGGCAGGCAAGGCGGTTTTACGGTGTTTTTGTCTTGCTTTGCAGGGTCTCAGGCAATCATGGTGTAGGGTCTTGTTTTGTTTGCGCTTCCCAAGTCCTTGCACAAGGTAAGTGTGATTTTTGTTTAAATTTAGAATGATTGCTGGGCCTACTTTCTTGGGTTGTAGTTTGCTTTTATCAACGTTCATGACTCAAAACTTGCCCCCAACTTCATGTCTATCTCAGATGGGGACAAAGGGTTTTTGCAGACATTCATTTTCCTTTTCTGTTTTCTTGCTGTTGGCCTCTATAACTTGAGGATCTGAGCGCAAGGGGACTTTACTTGGGATTTCCAGTTTGGGTCCTGTTAATGCTTGGATGAATTGTGCTATGTGCTGTATACCAACTCAAAAGGGCTTTTTCCAATGGATCTATTCACTTGGGTTCAGCACAAAAGTAGTGCAGTTGATAGCTGCTTATACCAGTCTTCAGGTCTCCCGGCAGTGAGCTTGGCTAAGGCTTGCACAAGGCTGCCATTTAGCTGCTCTACACGTCCATTGGCCTGTGGGTGGTATGGTGTTGTCACGGTATGTTTGACCCCATTTTTAGTGAGGTATACATTGGTGTTTTTGGAGGTCAATTCTTTCCCTCCATTGGTTATCAGGAGTTCTGGCTTTCCAAACTTGCTGATTATCTCTTTTCCAATAAATTATTGTACGCCGTTGCCAGTGTGCGCCCTCACTGCTTGGGCTACTGGCCATCTTGTAGCAAAGTCTATGGCAGTGATGATGCATTTCTTATCATTGTGTTTCCCTGGTATGGGGCCAACAACGTCAAGGGCCCATACCTTGAAGGGTAGCTGTGTGTAGATAGATAGTACTGACTTTGGAGGGGTTTTGCTTTTGGCAAAATTTTTGCATACCTCATATTGGTCTAGGTCTTCCTGAACGTCACAATATAAGGTTAGCCACCAGGCCTTGTGCTTAAGAAACTCATATAGGTTTTGACTCTTGGTGTGTCCAAGGTCTCTGTGATAGCGTAGGATGGTGTCTACTTGCTGGTGCGTGGGGATGTAAGGAATGGTAGTACTGTTGGACATTTTTCTGTGCAGGGTCTCATATATGTCAGCAAATAGGTGTTTGTTCTTGATAACTGTTTCCTTTGTTATGTTGGTTGTACCAGGGGGAAGCCCTCATTCTTTGTTTTTAGTACCAAGAGAGGCCAGTCTGGGTCAAGCCCATTTTCCCCTCTTGTGGCACAGACATATAGGCGTGAGAGGGCATCTACCATGGCAAGCTTGGGGCAAGGTTTGTACTGTATGAGCATATTGAATCTCTCCAAGAGCTCCATCCACCGGGCTTGGCGGCGCAACAGATTTGCTTGAGTTTTGAAATATATGAATGACTTGTGATTGGTTAATTCTGTGAATTTTTCTGACATTCCAGGTAACAGCGCCATTTTACTAGGCAGTGTATGATAGCCAACAGTTCTTTGTTGTGGATAGGGTATCAAAACTCACCATCTGTCAATTTTCACAATTCATAAGCTACAGGCAGGAAGTCACCATCATTATTTTTGATTTGTAGTACTCCCCCAATGGATGCATCTGAGGCGTCAGTTTCCTTTTGGTATTCCCTGTCACGTTTGAGTTATTGCAGGATAGGTGCTGTCATGAGCTTCTCCTTGAGGCGTCTAAAACAGAGGTCATGTTGAGGGGTCCACACAAACTTGGATTTGGCGCCAGTTATGGCGGATAAGGGGACAGTCAAAACGCCACAGTCAGGTATAAAGCGGCGTACATTGGCCACCATTTCCAAGAAGGTGTAGAGTTCCAACTTATCCTTGGGTGGCAGCATCTTGCATATGGCCTGTATCTTTTGACTGTTGGGTTTGATTCCATCCTTTGAGACTATGTGTCCCAGGAAGGGTAACTGCTTGTGGAAGAACTGGCACTTGGAGGTTTTGGCCAACAGTTTGTGTTGTGCCAGGGTAACAAAGACTGCCTCTAGGTCCTTGTGGTGCTGTTCTGCCAAGGAACTGTAGACAATGATGTTGTCTAGGTAGACTAGATCATGCTTGCCTATGTGTAGTGCAGACACTTTGTTCATGAAGGTCACAAAGGTGGAAGGGGCGTTTGTCATGCCAAAGTTGAGCATCACACATTCATATGAGCCATATTTAGTGCAGAAGGCTGTTTTGGGGATGTATTCCTCCTTAATAAAATCTGGTTGTAGCTGCAGTCAGATCAATTTTGGAGAAGACTGTGGCTCCTTCCAAGGCATCAAAGAGATTGTCAATCAGTGGTAGTGGATAACAATTCTTGATGATAACTTTGTTTAGGGCTCAGTAGTCTGTGACCAGACATAAGGTACCGTCCTTCTTGGCTACAAAGAACACGGCGGCCCCAAAAGGAGACTATGAGGGGCAGATAAATCCTTTCTCTAACGCCTTCTTGAGGTAAGCGCGTAGGGCATTGTCTTTGTTTGGGGTCAGCCTGTAGATAAGACGCGCTTTGGGTACAGCTCCTTTGAGTTGGATGGAGTGTTGGATGTGTTTCTCTGGTGGCAACCTGGGTAAAGCTTCCTTGAATATTTCTGGATGGCAGGCCACAATATTGCAATCCTAAGGTGAGGAGGTATCCTGGTGATCTTTGAAGTGTATGATCTTGTACTATCAGGAGTCTAGTCAATTGCCTTCAGGTTTTCCTTTTTGTCCAGGGTCTCTGTGATGCACACAAAGACATGGTTGCGTAGGAGTTGGTCCACAGAGTCAGGGTAGATCTGGTGGTTGACACCTTCACGCTTGATGGTCAACACTGAGGTTGCCCAGTCTACGTGAGGATTGTTTTTTTGTAACCAGTCTGATCCCAGTACAATGTCAAACTTTGGGAAGTTGATGACGGGACCTTGGATGATGGAGTAGAGGTTCTTGAGCATGACAGAGAAGGGGGCAGTTTCCCTTGTCACAGCAATATGGTGTTCATCAGCCAGGACCATGTTTGTAATCTGCAAAGGATTAGTGGCTAGCTTGAACTTATCTAAAAAGCTGCTGTTGACTAGGGTTCAATCTGCACCCAAATCCAGGAGTGCTGAGCCTGTGTAACTGCAAAAATGGAAAGGATAGGACATCAGTTTATTGGGATGTCTGGCAATGGTGTACAGTATTGGGTCCTCTGAGGGTACTTAGATCATTGCACATTGGTCCACGTCCTTGGGTTGGTACTAATCATTGGGGAAGTCAGGAGTTGTGTGGGGAGAGCTTGGCTTGCTTAATGCTCTCCCTGGGCTTTTTCCTCATCTTGATTGCCTTGTGTGGCAGTGATACGGAAATGAGTATAATTTGACTGGTCATTGTTTTCATTCCCATGTCCATTTGAGCTTGTGGGTTTATGATTAGTGTTATTCCCATTGTTTCTAGGGGTGGCCAAGTAGAGTGCCTGCCTGTGTGAGAATCCTTGGGTCTCTCTTGTTTTCCAGTTTTTGCCTTATGAAGGGTGTTGGAGATTTGTTCCTCTTTCTCCACTTCCCAGTACAGACTTTTTAGGTTGGTCTCTTGATCCAGGTTCACGTGTCTCATTACATGCAACTTGAGGGCGTTATAGTACATGAGGTGTGTGGCTGGGGTTTCAAAAGCCATGTCAGATGGTGCACAAAGTTGAAGTTTCTTGTAGGCGCAGGTGGGCTCCTTCACAGTGCCTGTCTGGGTTAGGTTCTTTACTTGGCGTATGATCATGAGCGCCGTGTCCTTAAGCACAAACCTTGCCAAGAAGTCTTGCTTGAAGGTATCCCAGTTCTTGTTGGCATGTTCCTTGTGCCACTTATCACACCAGGTACCAGTGTCATGGGTCAGGTAGATGGAGATTTCTGCAATCCAAAATTGCTGCAGGCATTCCATCTGGGCCAGCTTGCTCTGGGCAGACTGGATCCATGCAGCAGTGTTGTTGTTGTTGGCCCCAGAAAAAGGTTCCAAGGCAGCGCTTTGTAGTCTTTGGGCTATGTAGGTGGGCATGGTGTTTTTTGTTGGTTGACTGCAGAATAGAAGAGGGAGCCTGAAAAAGCCCTTGTGCAGACATGGTATTGAAGGCAGGTAGTGGAATCACCGTGTTCTGGTACAGGACAAAGCCATCAGGTATCTTGGTACCAAGGGTGTATGGGGTCCAGTCCAGCAGGAGGCCAGACATAATTCTGTCAAGGGTTTTTTTGGCCGCGGCGTGTGCGGGTAACAGGCAGAATTTTTCAAGATAAGGTAGGATGAAGAGCCTACCTGTGCTACCAAATTTGTAACTGTGCTGTTTTGGTAGAGTTACATGGGGAAAATTATTTAGAAACTAGATAATAATCTTTATTGAGAGATAGTGATTATATAGTCATTGTGAATCAAGGATAACAGGAACATGATTGTTATAATCACACATCTGGATGGTGAAGGGGGTGTCTTGATCCTGGTAATGAGTCAAGTGCCAAAACAAGGTATCCACCATAAAGGATCATCATCTGTTCATATTGTTGGATTTGGCAATTTGAGTTGACTTCTTAGTCTGGCTTTGAGTGGCCGGGTAATCAGATTGTGGGTTACAAACCTGCTTGTTTGGAACCTTGCTGGCAGGCTAAGCCTGCTGTTTTGACATTAAGAAGCCATCAACACTTATTAAAAATATCAATATAGAGTTCATTTTAAAGAATAATTATCAATAGAAAAATACACAAGCTGTAAAATGCACTCTGTATTGATATTTGTAATATGTGTTGATAGCCCAAAAATATAGACACAGTCCAATTATAAAATCACAATCAAATGCAAAGTTTACAATGAATTTTATTATACAAAATGCATTGAGTTATTCACATAATATGGAATAGACATGTCCATCAATACAACCTAGTTTAGTTAACATTCAATAAAACATTCACAATTCAATGTGAGATATCAATAAAATACTAGTTTTCAAATAAAAAATGGTACATACTGGAAAAATATAATCTACATGTACTAATTCAGATGGCTAGTTTATTGCAATTTTATAGTATGTTATCTTGGTTTTTGTATAATTGCAAATTATTTATATCAGTTACAATAATTTTCAATGTAATGTATTCATTATCTAGAATTTCCTGATTATGTATTGATGATAGTGATATAAATACCTTCATTTGGGATGAAATCCAAACAGCATGTCTAATATTTACAGCCTTGTGAATAAATGAAGGCAGCCCTCAAGAAGGTGGTTGACCTTGAAAAAAACATCATTTAATTAATAGCAGAACAATTAGGAAATAGGGCGCTCAATAATACAATCAAAGGAAGTTGCCCTAAGTAACTTGGGGACTATCATAGATGAATAGAACAGGGAAAAATTACTTAATCTCCAGGTAAATATTTTATCAAATTTGGATTTTCAAGATGCAAGTTATAATACATTTGAGTTATGGTAAAGTGCCAGGGAAAAAAATCAAAAGATCAGGATGATTGAGGGAAATGAAATATCAAATGAAAAATCAACAGAAATGAACAGAAATGAAGAGGATACAAATCAAAATGAAGGAAATGAAAATATGGAAATGGAAATGGAAATAAACAAAGGAAATGAAGAACAATCAAGAAGCAGTGCGCTTCAAGAATAAATGAAGGTTTATCAAATGAAGGGAATTAAAGGGAAGACAGAATTGCAAGAAAGCAAAGGAAGATCAAAGCAAGGAAGATTAACAAAGAGCACCTGACACTCATGAAGTTTGCCAATGGGGTGCCTGTGGCTGAAGGGGCCGCAGGGGAAAGAATTAGTAAATTCATTTATCTTTTACTTACCTTTCCTTTAGTACTTCAAGAAATGGGGAAGAAGTTGTCAGGGTGACGGCATATACACCAAGCAGTGTATATAGGAGCTATCAAAGACTGATAGCACCTGTTGTTCAAAGAAGCCCCACAGAAATACAAAGAATAATTAAAATGAATCTGAACAATTATTCAAACAAAGAAGCAATGAATAGGGAATATCAAGCACCTGCAGGATGTTCAACTTGGATTAGAGAATCATATGAAATAGGAGCAAATATAAATTTTTATCAAATAAATGAACCTCAATCAAACTTTGAAATAAATTTTGATGAATGTATATAATGTATTGAAAGATTCACATTCTCAAGCATGAATGCTTATGAATAAAATTTAAAGAAAATTGAATTTAAAATAGGAAATGAATTTTTAAAAGCAGCAATTTTTAATTAATTTTTCAGGTCAATATCAAATAAAATTGGGGACGCAAACCTTGTGAATAAATCAAAGCCTTTATTATTTTGTTCACAGAAGCATAGGGGGTGGACTCAAGCAAAGCCCCAGCCAGTTCACTTTTTAAAATTTCCAATACCTCCTATATCAATAGATTAATAGCAATTTACAAATTATTTTTCCTGTTTTCTGAAATATACACATCACAACAAGTCCACTTAGCAATATACCTTGGGATGATTATGCACTGCATAATGAAATCAAATGTTAAAAAGGTAGAAGACATCCCCATTCAAATGGACGTATGTTGGCTAGATTTAGAAAAAATGAAGACACTGTAGGGATACCAAACAGTTGAGCACATCCTGTACAACTGTTTCACACTTGCAACATTATACAAATGCTACCTACCTGTATAAAAGAATCTACTTGTCAATTTCCTCTCTCTTGCCTTTTATTAAGCGCTCTGCTGCCACTGGGATGATGAGCGCCAGCCCACTTGTAATTGGCTCTTGCATCATCCACCACGTACAGAAGAGTACATAGTCCCAATTAGTGGCACTTGCAGAAAATGATGTTTTGGGGCATAATTCCCCAGAATAGCTCCCTTTCCCCTTGCATTAGCATTTATTCTAATAAATATTTCTTCTCCTTTACTTTTTTTATTTATTTTTAAATTATTATAGTAATATCCCAAATTTTTTTAAATACTAAACAATTGGGTACACTAGCTTTTAATATGTTTTAATATTAAATCTGTTGTGTTCTGCTCCTGGGGACAACATCCAGGAGGACACAGCAGGAAATCTTTATAACAAAAGATTTTAGGTTCAAAGCTAGCCTTGGGTTAGCCTTCAGGGCAAAATTAAGGGCACATACCTTAATTTCCTGGAATACAAGATGAGGACTTCCTTTTGGAAAAAAGGGCAGGAAAAAGCTTGAAGAATATTAAAGCCAACACAAATGTGGATAAACTTGTCTTTATTATGAGAATTGATTCTACTTAAATAGTAGACAAGGGACAATATTCACTCATAAGGTAGACAGAGTGACAGAGGGGGTGACATTGGGGTGAGGTCATACCAGGATCAGACAAGGGAAGGTATCGTATTACGGAATGGGTGGATATTGATACAGATCCATTTACAGAAGGCGAGGAATTCCCAAAGTCAAAAGCAAAACCAACCAAGTCTTTGTATATATCATTGTTTAAAGGCCATATCAAAATAGCATTAATGGTGCAATTTTTGAATCTCCCCCCTCAAGATTGGACACAGGGAGTTGATATTTGCGGAGGAATTTGGAATGGACTTGGGGAGAAGGATGTCCAGAGGACAGCATTTTCACGGTATACTTGATACCCTTCTTAAAGGTGACTTCACAAGGCCCAACCCAGAGGGAGTCTAGCTTATGGGCTCTACCTCCTGTACAATTCTGATAGTAGAGAACCAGGTTGCCTACTTGATACTCAGGGAGGGGGCTCTAGAAGCATTAGAAAGAGAGAGCTCTAAAGCCTTGACCTTGTAGGCAGTGGAATATGCCAACACTTGGGTCATTATTTTTCTTGTTATGCCTAGGCGCCAGATTGATTATTTTATAACTTGATCACATTATTCATATTCTAATTATTCAGAAAGCTTAAAATACAACCAATCCCAAAACTTTAATTGATCTTGGGCTTAGATGATTTTTTTAAAAAATAAGTCATCAATTTTAGAATCAAAAAGTGCAACTTATAGTATTATTGAAAATATCTTAAGTGCTACTACAAACTACAAACCAAAAATATTTATGATGAGTTGCATGGGAGAGTAATAGCAGCCCAAAGCTATAAGTGCTATTACCCTATCTTTGGCTCATCATAAATATTCTTAGTTTGTTTCAGAAAAAAGGTTGTTGTTTTTGAAAGACTGATAACTCTATTTAAAATACATCCTCTAGTAAGTTGTCCTACTTCATGAACTTGCCCCAATACATCGCTAGCATCTTCTGATATTTTTGTTTCTCTGGTATCATCACAAGATTTCAAATGATAATTTATCTCAGAATATTCTGATAAACTTTCAAATGTAAGAGGTGAAGTATATAACTTATAATCTTTCATCAAGTATGAAAGATTAATGCGCAGATTTTTAACTTCAAGCTCTCTTTTTATAGGTCTAACTTTTCTTTCATAAATATAAAAGAATGCCCTTTGAGAAATGTTTGAGCCTGATAGTACTGATTTATATAATTCTTTTCTTTTTTCTTCTTGCTCAAAAATATTTTTAAGATCCTTAATATTTTTAATATAAAGCTCATTTTCTTTTTCCTTTAACATTTTTGATATTACACCAAAGTGACCATCAACAATGCTTTTTCCATGACATTCAACAAAACAATTATATTTTATAGAACCCTTAATATATTTAGGTGCCTCTTTAAATAAGTAATATAAAAATTCATATGATCTAAAATGATTTCCATTATCAGTCCACGCTTTTATTTTTTTATTTTTTTATTTTTTTTAAATATATCTAATTTAAGAAGACTAATTAGACATTCACCTGAAAATAAAGAATCATGTGATAATATTTGAGACAAAAAATCATGATATTCATATTTGGTTTTATTGTTTTCTTTAAAAACCAATGCAAACCCTAATAATGAGATAGGTTTTTTTTGAATAAAAACAATTATTGGTCTCAATTGGACCACTTCCAACCTTTAAGTTTTCTTTATAATCTATAACTACAACACAAGACTCATCATCTAATTCATAAATATCTTTTTTATATTTCCTATTTTGATGAACATAAAAGTCTTGGTGCTGATTAATAGTCTTTAAGTCATTGCCTATAGATTCTGGTAATGGTAAGTTTTTACTTTCACATTCTTCCTTCTTTTTTTCTAGTGAATTTTTTAAATTACAAATATTGCACATATCAGTTTGTTTTTTACTTTTTATTATATTTTTAGGGATTAATTTATAGTAAGTAGAAATTGAAACCAAAATTTCATTTTTTATTTTCATATTTTCATATATTTCTTTTTTGTTTTAAGTAGAGAGTATTTAATTTCAGTTGAGTAATTACTCATCTCTTTTTCTATATCTTTATAAATTTTTTCAGGCACTTTTTTTATAAACTGGCTTGTTTCAAAAGAATTTTCCAGCAATTTTTTAATTATTTTTTTAGTTATTTCTTTTTTTAATGAATAGTTATTATTTTTTTGGCTTTTTTTGTTTAAACTTACATTTTTATTTTTATTTATTTTTCTTGAGTATTCAAACTCACTTTTGGTTATATTAAACCCCATATCATTAAGCTCTTTTAAAGAGTAACTGGAAGTAACCAGAGATTGCAAGGCTGGAAGATGCTTTTGGGGAGAAAATTTCATGAGATCCTTTAAGTTTTCAATGAACTCATTGCTTTTTTGATTTTGAATAGTTTGCAGGAACTGAGATCTCCCAAATTCAGT
This sequence comes from Entomophthora muscae, assembly GCA_014839935.2. Taxonomy (NCBI): domain Eukaryota; kingdom Fungi; phylum Entomophthoromycota; class Entomophthoromycetes; order Entomophthorales; family Entomophthoraceae; genus Entomophthora; species Entomophthora muscae. The sequence continues at coordinate 65,513 of QTSX02005117.1, read as the reverse complement.
TTGAGTAAGGAAGTGCTTGATGAAATTATCAAGATCATCACCAGCAATAAAGAGGAATGCCTTTTTAACATTGCAATTCTTTCTCTTTTTGTTGAAGCTCCCAAGGAAAAAAAGGGTAGCATAGCAGAAGTAAATTTAACTGAGGACATGGTAGTATTTTGAATCTGTAATTAGGTTAGATCTCTGAAATGTGCCTTAATGATGGAGTAGTTCTGATCAGAATGTGGCCTTTGAATGGGGTCTTTTGGATTAGAAGCTTTGTGGTGCTTTAGCTCTTATATACCAAGCTAAATGACACCATTCTGAAAGAAATGATGTGATAGCTTTTATTATAGTTTTAACTTGAATTTATGTTTGCAGAATTAATTAAATACCCAGTTTTCATGCACAAGTGATATATGTAAAGCAGCTAAGCATCATTATTACATCATATCCTCTTTGTAATCAATGCAAATCAATTAAAATGATGTATTCTGTTAACTGTAACTCTTCCGCATATTTTTAAAATAATAAAATACTAAAGAATTCTATTTAAAGAATGCTTAATTTGAGGTTTGAAGCTCACTTGAACCTTAAAATTAATCTAAACAGTGATAAAACATCCTAACTTCAAACTACCATAAAATCCCAAATAATTGAGCTTTTTAAATAAAATAAAATGCAAAAATAAAGCTCTGAATCTTATCTTTAATTTTGTTAAATAAAAAAGATTTTTTGTATATTAAAAAAGAGCTTTTATTAGCTTTGAAGTGATCTACTTTATATCATTAGATATAATCATATAATAAAATCTGGATTATAATCTTTTTAATTACTTTTGCTTTAATATTGAGTATAGTATACATATTAAAAGTTTTACACCAATAGAAAGATAGATTCTTAGCTTCATTTTTAGTTTACAATGTGAAAAAATATTAATTTTTCATTGAGTTATTAATGTTTTAAATATAAAATTTGTAACTAGTTAATTTTCAAAATTGAACTGTGTTATGCTGTGAATTGAGCAGCATGTGCATTAGAAAATGGCCCAATCCCTAAAATAATGACCCACTTGGATGTCAATGATACAATTAGTTAAGTCTTTGACATGGGCTTCAGGATTGGCAGACACATCAACTTCAATCAAAGGGGGTCCCAAGATTGAGGGGGTTGTGGGTTCACACCCATACAGCATGGCAAAGGGAGATTGGCCAGTCACTCAGTGCCTGCTAAGTCAAATAGCAAAGAGAGCAGCAGGGAGGAACATTTCCCAATTGGCGGCATCAGAGAGCGTGAGTTTCCTCATTATGGACACCAGGAAGGAATTGGCCTGTTCCACAGTTCCATTAGTTGATGAGTTATACAGCGTGGAGAAAGATTGGTGGGTACCCATAGCTTCTACAATAGACATGATGAGGCAAGCATTAAAGTTAGTGCCATTGTCAGAAAGAAGGACTTGAGGGCAGCCATGTTGGTAGAAGATATCTTGCAGTAGGAAATTTGCAGTGGTTTTGGCAGTTATATCTTTTGTAGCTCTGGCTTCAACCCATTTGCTAAAATGGTCAACAGCTACTAAGATAAACCAACACCCAGATCTAGAACAAGGGAGAGGCCCAACAGCATCAGTACTCACAGTGTGGAAGGCATGTTTAGGGGGGGACAGTTTTTAATTGATGTTGGGAAGGACAAGGGAATTGGAGCTGGCACAAATGACAGGAGGCAAGGACATCAGGAATCAAAAGGCACATGTTTTCCCAGTAGAAGTTCTTGCACAACCAGTCATGAGTTTTTGCTATTCCTCCATGTCAAGTATTAATGTGAGCTTAGAGGGTAATGGCTATTATCATTCTAGGACAAATATAGGGCAGATAGGTGTTGTTGACTTTCTTGAAGAGCTGTCTATCTTGAATTACAGTGTCCTTTGATAGGGTCTGTAGAGCCAATTGGATGTCTTCTGGCTCAGTGGTCCAGGAGTCAGGATACCCTATTAACCTGTATAGGCAATCAGTATCTGTGGGGTGGATAGCTAGTATGGGCATCCTTGACAAACCATTGTTGTTCTGATATTGGGCCCCAGGACAATGTACCACAGTGAAATTTTATCCTTGCAGGTGCAGAGCCCAACGTGCTAATTGACCTTCAGGCTCCTTTAGTTGCTGTAGCCATTTAAGAGAGGAGTGATATGTGACCACAGTGAAGTGGGTTCTGTAGATGTAGTGCCTGAATTGCTTTACCGCATGCAACACTTCCAGGCATTACTTCTTGGTGACGCTGTAGTTCTTCTTGTGTTTATTGAGGACCAATGAAGAATAGACTACAGTGCAATCCACGCCTTCATCATCAAGCTAGGCTAAGATGGCACCCACAGCTACTCTGCTTGCGTCAGTATACAAGATAAACTCTTTATCATAATCAGGGTAGACTAGGATAGGAGCTTCTTTGAGCTTGGCCTTCAGCGCTTCAAACAATTGCTACTGATTGTCAGTTCACTCAAAAGGGACGTTGCAAAGGAGCTGGATGAGGGGTTCACTCAATTCAGCAAAGTTGGGTAAGAACTGTTGATAGTAACCCATCTACCAAGAAATACTTGGACCTCTCAAAGATTAGTGGCAGGTAGAATCTTATCAATGGCTTCCACCCTATTATTAATTGGGCGGATTTCAGTTTGGGTGACCTCATGACCCAGGAATTTGAGTTGCTCTTTAAAGAAGGAGCACTTGGAGGGTTTGAGTTTCAAGCCAGCTTTGCAAATCTTGATGAAGACAGCCTTGAGGTGTTCTAAGTAGTTGGTAAAGATAGAGCTGAATACAGCAATGTCATCAAGGTATACAAGGACACAAGAGAGCTTTAGGTCTTGTAGGATGGAATCCATAGCCCTTTGAAATGTAGCCGGGGCGTTGCAGAGTCTTTGGGGCATTCAAGTAGGTTCATAGAGCCCTTCTGAGGTAATTAGGACAGCTTTTTATTGATCTTCTGGTGATAAGTTGACCTGCCAGTATCCAGAAACTAGATCCACAGCAGAGATAAACTTGGACCCATCCAGCCATCTGAGAGCATAATCAATTCTGGGCAAGGGGTACAAGTCTTTCTTGGTGAGAAAGTTCAGGCAGCGGTAGTCCATCACAATGTGGTGTCCTCTGTCTTTTTTCTTGAGGATCAATAAAGTTGAAGCCCAAGGACTCTGAGAGGGAGCCAATATTACAGCATCTAAGAGTTGTTTAAGCTCCTTAGAAACCTGGGCATCCTCTACTATACTACAGCAGTAAGGCTTGGCACAAAAAGGTGGTGTATCACCAGTATCAATCTGATGGATGATCCCTTTAGCTAGGTCATAATCTGTAGGTTTCAAGGCAAAGATATCACTAAACTGATTGAGAAGTTCCAACACATCTTTTTGTTGGATGGGTGACAGTTGTGGGAAATTGGCAGCAGTGAATAAGGAGAGAACTTAAGGATTGTCTTAAGGTAGATTGAAATCACTGAAAGTTCCAAAAAGGGTAGAGGGAGGCCACTTGTTCTGCTCCCAATATACAATCATGCCCTACAGCCTGGCCTCAGGTCACCTGCATGGGCAGGGCTGTCAGGTTGGCAAGCAGTAATTGTACGGGTTCTTTGTGGGTTCAATCTAGAATCCCAGGACACAGGCAGGGTTCTTTACGGCTTAGGGATTTAGGGGAGTAAAGTTCCAGGAATGAATTTTTGGGTAGTTCATAAGAAATCTGGGAGTTGATAACTACTTGGAAGCCTGGTGGGATAGTGATAGCCACAGGGGCAAGAAGAGGCACACCTTCCTCTGCGGGACAGGAGGAAGGAGGAGTACACATGCTGGAGGAATGAGTCCTATACTTGAGTGAAAAGATACCCATGGGTACTCAAGCACACAAGTTTTAAGACATTTGCCTGGAAGCCATGGAGGTTCTTCAAAAATCAAAGGGACCTCATATCCTACAAGCAGTAGGTATCCATCTTGCAGGGTTACAATCCTGTTATATTTTTGGAGGAATTGTTTACCAACCAAGAGGTCATAGCTTTTGTTCTCAAGGACAACAGCAGAGGATGCAATGAGGAGTTTCCCAAACCTCATGGGTAGGGCTGAGTAGGCACCAATGGCTCAAGTTTGTGCCATGCCAGCTGTGCCATACAACTGAATGTAGTTGAGGTCAGGGGCCAGTTTAAGCTTCTTCATTAGCTTGGATGATACTACGTTGACTGGAGAACCTGTGTCCATAATGGCTTTGATTTTAACCTTTTGGATTGATACTTCCACACAGGTTGTATCTTTTACAAAGGGGGGTAAGACAGCCAACAAATCCTGTGCAGCCTCTAGCTCTTTTTCCCATTTAGCTAACATGCATTTTAAGGCAGGAATCACCTTATACACAGTCTGCAGTGGGTAAGATAAAGTCACATTTTGAAAGAGAGCTTCAGCTAGCTTGGCGGCTTCTTCAGAAGAGTCTACCAAGACAGGGGGACAATGGGCCTGTGCTAAGTAAGGACAAGCCACTATGGCCTTAGCTTTGCTCAAAGTTGGGTGAGTTGTAGTTGTAGTCTTCCCTGAGAAAAGCTTGTAAGGGACAGACACCATTTCTGGGACAGCCAACACAGAGTAGCCATAACTATCCTATTCATTGCTGTCAGAATCTTCAGGTTCATAATCACTAGAAAGATTGTGGAACATGTGAAGAATAGTTGGGCCAGAAGAAGGGGGAGATTTCTTGTTGGAAGGAAGATCAGGAAGAGACAGGGGAGATTGGTCACCAGAGAGCATCTCTGCCTCTAAGCTGACCTCTCTTTTCCCGCCTGTTCCTTGGGGTCACAACCTTCTACCCGGGGATTAGTGCAGCTACGTGAGTAGAGCCCTATTTGAATGCAGTTATGACATCCTTGCCTCTTAGTCTGTCCACCTGAACCCAGAGTCATTATGTGTGGCAGACAAGAAGTGGTCCTGGCATTACTGGCTTTATTTTCACGTACCACAGTACCCCTTGGGTCAAATGCATGTCTTGTAAGAGCGTCTTAATACTCTTCATGGAAATGAGTGAAGCCTTGTGAGCCTTAAAGTGTAGGCATAGAAGCTGGTTTACCTTTAAAGCGTTTGAACATGCCGTGTAAGCTTCCTGGGGAGTTAACTGTTGGCTGGTAATCAACTGTTGACCTTCAATATACAAGCAATCTGCAAACTTGGCCAGGGTTTTTTTGGGCTTAAAGGCAATATGCATAAATACATCTTTCTTGACCTCCAAACTGAGATCTCCTCCAAACTCCTCAATAAGGAGGCGCTTCATGTCCTCTCAAGTGACAATGGAGGAGAGTTTGGGGACCACCACTTCTTGGCACGTAGGATGCAGGAAGGTAAAAATATGCTCCTTTTTAAGCTTGTTAGTAGCCCTACGCATTGCAGTCTTGTAGATTATTAAAAAGGCAGCAATGGTAGAGGTTTTAGGGTTGAATATCTTCTTGAAGGTCAGCTTGTAGTTTGGATTGATGGATGAGGAAGTGGATTGGCTGTTGTCACCAGGGTTGAGAACGTTGATGTGAGGATTGCCCTCAAACTTGGATTCAGTAGCAGGTTGTCTAGCCCAGAGAAGTCAAAGGCTATCCTCTAGAGTATCTAGTGCTGAGCTATTCTGTTCACTGATATCTTGGGCGGTAGCAGCAGCTCCAAATTCATTGATTTTGATCTGTTGTACTGCCAATGTGCCAGTAACCCCAATGACACAAGTAGTCAGAGAAGTTGTTTGAGCAACCAGAGGGGTAACTTGTCCATTTATTGTCTCTGTGAGTTGGGAGAGGGTTTGCACCTTGCGTTCTAGGGCATCTTGCCAATCTGCCACATTGTTAGTTACTGCCGCTAAGTGATCCAAGGCAAGAGCACATTTGATTTGGGATTGGCCTTCCAATCCATGGCAATACCAACAGTCAAAGTGGGTAGGAGTACCAGAGACTTCAGTCTCCCTTTTGCCATCAGAATCAGAGGACAATTCATCAGGGTCAGAGAGACGTTGTTTTAAGTATTCAATCTTGCCTTGCATAGTTGCTACTTGGTCAGTTAGCAAGGCAATGCAAGGATCAGGTGTAGGTTCAACAAGCAGAGGATGTAGGGCAGAGGCTTGACGTCAAGTAGTGGCTTTAAGTTTGGTTATATCTTTCCATACCCTAGCTTCAAAGGCAGACAGGATATCAACCAAAGGAGATGGCGGAGTCACTTCAATAGAGGCCACCCTATCATTGACATAGTTTTGAACCTGACTCAGAGTGTTTTCCAAAGCAGCCTTGTCCAAGCCATATTGTAAGTGCAGATGATGGCCCCAAGAGTCAACATGGGTCCCAACTAGTTTGAGTTGGGTATTAACATGTTCTTGAAACTGATTGAGTTCAGCAACTAGAGTCTCAAAATCTTGTCAATATTTTAGGAGGGTTGACTCTATCTGGCCACGCCAGGTAGCTTGATGATCATCTAGTTCACAAAGCCAATCCTTAATATATCCAGGGAGTGAGGAGCAAAGGGAGTTTAGAGACAAGGTCAAATACTTTTGTGAAGCTAGCAAGCCGCACTGGTTATCTGAAATGCAAGCAAAGAGACTATGGAATCATTCTTGATAGGCCATATTTTGTGCATGATTGTTAGAAACAGCAGTGGATACAACAGTCAAGAACTGGTTTTAGGATTCCAATACCAATTGATAATGAACCAGCACAGTTTGGATAAATTGGTTAACTAACACGCCAATAGTCTCCATTGATTCCATCAGCGCAGAGGAAGACCAAAATCCAAGAGGAAGGAATATAAGTCTTCAGAAGCACACCTGGGATGGAGACCAGGGATAGTGTGCATTACCACAGTGCTAGTGTGGAGGAGAGAGCAGGCAGTGGCACAAGCTTGCTCATAGTCAAGTGAGAAAGCTGGAAGGGAGGCCCAAGAGGGCCCAATGGACAGCACCATTACCATAGGAGTTAAGGGGGCATTGGTGATATCTTCTTCTAGAGGGGGACCAGAAACTTTAAGTTGCTCAGGTACTTCAGAAAAAAAAGGGGAAGGACCAGAGAATGTGTGTGGGAACAGGGTAACCAAGGGGCTTGCAGCCCCTGTAGTGAGCACCATTTTGTTGTGGTTGGCTCCTGGGGACAACATCCAGGAGGACACGGCGGGAAATCTTTATAACAAAAGATTTGAGGTTTGAAGCTAGCCTTAGGTTAGCCTTCAGGGAAAAATTAAGGGCACATACCTTAATTTCCTGTAATACAAGATGAGGACTTCCTTTTAGCAAAAAGGAAAGGAAAAAGCTTGAAGAATATTAAAGCTAACACAAATGTGGATAAACTTGTCTTTATTATGAGAATTGATTCTACTTAAATAGTAGACAAGAGACAATGATCACTCATAAGGTAGACAGAGTGACAGAGGGGGTCACATTGGGGTGAGGTCATACCAGGATCAGACAAGGGAAGGTATGGTATTCTGGAATGGGTGGATATTGGTATAGACCCATTTACAAAAGGCAAGAAATTCCCAAAACTGAAAGCAAAACCAACCAAATCTTTGCATATATCATTATTCAAAGACCATATCAAAATAGCATTAATGGCGCGATTTCTGAGAAATCAAAATCTAAAAATTGTTTATTTTGTCAATCATCAACTCTGGGCTCATATAATATTTACTTAAACAAACATGAGCTTAATTTAACCAACTCAAATTGTCCACCTCAATTGTGTTTTAAACAATTGATTGTTTAGAACTCAACTGATTTTTCTCTTTGAGTATAATTTAATAAATAGATTTGCTATTCTTAACCTTTATCATAAGTGATAATTAGTAACAGATACATGAAAATCATTGGTTTTCATGCCAGGTGGCTCTAGTGGCACTGAATTGATAAGTATCAGCTGGTGAATCACAGGGTCAGATTTGTGGCTTTAAAAAATAACAGCTCTTGTTCTAAAAAGGGATTGCATTTACTTAAACAAAATTAATCTAATTGTATCTTATTTAATTTTTTTATTTGTTAGATGAACATTCAATAAAATATTTGGTGTATTGTAATAATAATTATCTCTGAATCTAATATATTTAGTTATATTAAAATAACATCTAAAGTTGTTACTTCTAGAATGCAAACTAACATCAAGTCATTATAGCACAAAATAATACTATTTAAATCCCATTAAAAACAAAATAAATAAGAGAAAACAAATAAAGCTGGGGATACCCTATTTATATAATTAGCTCAGAAGCAAGAGCTTTGGGGAGGAAGGATTTGGAGTACTTGTAAAAAGCCACCACCACATCAGGTGGTATTAAGAATTGGCTGACCTCAAGAATATTGAAGAGATCTTTGGTATCCTGTAGGAGGCCTTTCTTCACCTTATTCTTGATCCAACCAAACACCTCCTCAATTGGATTCAGAAATGGGGAATATGACGGGAGGAAGAGAAGTCTCATTGGACAATCAGCAAGGCGGTGGCTGGAGGTGTGGTTGTTTTGTCAATGGGGGGAACTTGGTCATAACCAAATCCACCTTGTGGAGCCCAAAATTATCCAACACAACAATGTTGATTGTGACTCAGTAATTAATTCAAAGGTACTCCTTGACGGCTTGGAGAAAATCAAGAAATGTTCTGCTGTTATGGGAGCCCTTAATCATTTGGTATTGTTCCAACCCGCAAGGACTAAGAAGCGCAACCATTGAATAGGTCTGGGAACGGACAGCTGAACAATGGGCTACACCGTCCTTGGACCCCTTATCAACCCACCCATGCCTAGACCTGAGTGAGGAGGAAAACAACAATTTATCTATATAGAAGAACTGTACATTGCCAGTCTGCTTTAGAGCTGGATAGTTCTCAGCATAAATGTGGCAATCCTTAATTATCTTCTTGCTGATTCTATTGTACAGAGAAATATCCAGTACTTACCACAGGAGGCCAAGATTGATCATAGTATTGTAGACAAGGGTTTTGGAGACAGAAAGCCCAAAATTGGTGGCAAGCATTGATTGAACAGCAAGTGAGTCCAGGTGACAATCCTTGGCTACCCATTGTTTTATTGCGTCAATGTGAACAGGCTACAAAATTTTTGGCTGTCTTTTTGCCTTGGCAGATTTTGCAATTTGACCAGTGTTGCTGTATTTAGTGTTGAGATCACTGATATATCTGGTTATGACGCCAAATTGGGACACAATATCCTGGACTGCTATTCCTATGTTTAGGCAGTTGAGGAGAGCTTCATGCTCACTATCTGTCAACTGACACCAAATCTTGGTGGATACCACAGCATTCAGGCTATCAGGCTCAACACACAGGATAGGGAACTTTGTGTAGAAGGTGGGATTATTCTTGCCTATAGTGGTACCATCAATTTTTGAATATACAACAGGAACAGATGGCTCCTCAGTTGTGGCCAATGGCTCATAGGAGGTGTCAAAACACGGGGGCATGTGTTGGCAACTCTGGTCTCCAGAGTGTGAGGCCGTGTTACAAATGGATACACAGTGTAGGTGTATGTAACCTCATTGTACCTGATGACCTTGGTGTGGGAGACTTTGATGGTAGGCCTCAAGAGCGTCTTCTGCCTTAGATTCAAGCTTTTAGTTTTGGCTTGTGATGTTGGAGGTGGTTGGCTGGTGCTGGCATATTGAGAGGCCTGTGTATTGGCATTACTACCCTCAAGTTGTGTCTAGGTCTGTTCTTGGACCCTCTGGCGCGCCCTTGTGGACAGGCTGCCCCACAGGCTAGTGCAGAAGCTGGTTGAGAATGGGATAGTCTGTTCATAAAAATAAAATTAAAAATATATTTTAGATTAAATATGTATTTATTTAGATTTTAGGTTTAGTTGTGGGTAGTTGTTTTCTCTTGATTTAGCTTTTAATAGTGTTACAACATCTTTGATTACGCCCTCTTGGGGAATTAACACCCCAAGTAAATCACCAAGCGGCTCATCAAATGGTTCACTGCCCAGTCAATAAACCGGTGGCATCCTTATCAGTTAACCATCTATGACAGGGATCTCTCAATCCAGGTCCTAAATGGAACACAACTTGATTAAGCCTCGTGACTCAAGAGGAACATTGCTCAGATAAGCCCCATGACCTCCATGACATACATGGACAACATGTGGCTTATCATGATACTTTATATTAACCTTTATTCATATTCAATAAAGTATCATTCTCTTCTTAATCTTCCCCTTTATTTTGTTTATTATACTTCCCATAAGTATAAACTCAACAGTGGTAGCACAGGTAGGTTATCCATACCTACCCAGCTCAAAGGAAAAATTCCTCCCAAGAAAAGAACCCAAGCAATGTCACTCCCTAATGGTTGGAGAGATTAAAAAGTAGGACAAGACGTCCCCCAGGCCTTGTCATCTACAATAATCTCCTTGTATCCATCAACCAGTACAACGCTCTTAAAACCCGCAAACTGTTCCCTACCACGCCAGCCACAACAGCACCTATGCAACCTGAGATACCCAATATAGTGTTTCAGCGTTTACGTACCACTGAGATTGGCGCCTTTGCAGGACTACACCGTGAGAATGCCTTGCTTTGAATCAACAGCACTGAGAGCAAGTTTGAACAAGTGGAGTGCCCCCAATGACTTTGGGTTAGAGAAATTGCCCTCCATGTCATAGGGACTGCCTCGCGTTTTGTTACCAAATGGCTGGCTCAACATCCTGACCAGAAGGAAAATTGGAAATGTTCAAAGCCGCATCCTTGAGAAATTCTCCATGAAGGATTCAGACGTGGTGATTATGATCAAACTCCAAACCTTCAAAATGACAGGAACTATCAAGGAACACATTGTCGCATACAAAGGACTACGTGACTGTGCACCCAACACCATCAACTTTGATGAACCTGGGCCACGCTTGGACTTCTACAATGGCCTCCCTACCCATATTAGACGCCAGTTTGACATGACCTGGTGCAAGAACCTCAAGGATGTATTCTTAGAGGGATAATGCGCAGCTCAGAAGTCTGACAATCTACACACCTCCAACAAACGCAAGGAAAGCCCCACAGTTAAGAGAGAGCCTTGCCCCAATAAGCAAAACAACTGAGCCAACAGTACCCAGCCTTGAAATGAAAATTGCACTGCACAAGCCAACCAGGCTAGCACTGAAGATACCAACAAGGAGGGAAAAGCTCAGGGGAGTGCTTAGGCAAGCCGCCTCCCCCTCTTCACAAGACTTGTACAGAGAACAGGACGTGGACTCAATCACCATGATCCAGGTTCCCTCCAGCAATCCTCTACTGTTTGCCGCTCAATCTGGAAATAAACTCCTTACCTATCCTTTCCGTTTTTGCAGATACTAGGGCGCAGCACTATTTGACACTGGAGCAGACCAATTGCTTATCAACAAGAGTTTTGAAGACCTCATGAAGTTACCTACCATTTGAAGTAACATCAAAATGGTCATCATGGCAGACAGCCACAGCACACCAGTTACCCACAAGACCAGACCTTTCCGGGCCCAAATTGGAGACGTCCAAACAACAATTAGTGGTCCTATCATTCCAATCCCCAAAAACAATGTCATACTTGGATTAGATTGGATGCAAAAGACAAAGCCTCACATAGACTGGGACAGTGCCACCCTCACTATCCAGAGAGGAGAAGCCCACCATCACGTGTACCCAACACATCTTGACACCCTTATGAGGGACCACATATTTGTAAAGATCATGGAAACAGAGAAAGAAACTGACATCAGCAAAATCAATTGGAGCACATGTACATATGAAGTCATTCACTTCAAAAACACAGAAATCCAACACAAACAGAACCCAATTAGGGACCAGCTGGTCAATGAATTTCCCTCCATATTCCAAGAGTCACTACCCGGGCTGCCCCCTGACCAGGGTATACAACATGAGATCAACCTGAAAGGTAGGTTTCCCAAAGCACAACCCATCTACTGCCTCACACCACAAGAAGACAACGCCCTGAAATTTTACCTTGACAAAGCACTTGAGAAAGGCCTCATCAGACCTTCAAAGTCACCCTTTGGTGCTGCTGTCTTCTTTGTAGCAAGGAAAGATGGAGGCCTCTGCCTGGTCACAGACTACAGGGCCCTCAACAAGGTCATAATAAAGAACAGGTATCTCCTGCCCCTAATTGATGACCTTTTTGATGCCCTGGGGAGATCCCAAATCTTCACAAAAATTGATTTGATAGCAGGATATCACCACATTTGCGTGAAACCTGAAGACATTCCAAAGACCGCATTTTGAACTAAATACAGGTCCTTTGAATGTGTTGTCCTCAATTTTGGCATGACAAAAGCTCCCAGCACCTTTATAACCTTCATGAATAAAGTATTCAAGGAACACATTGGGAAAAGAGCAATCATCTACCTGGACAACATCATCATTTACAGTCCCAACTTACAGCAACACTGGGAAGACGTCTGCGCAGCCCTCTGTACCCTGCAGGAAAACCAACTAATTGCCAAACCGTCCAAATGCAAGTTCTTCTTAACTGAACTCCCCTTCCTTGGTCATATCATTAGCAAAGACAGCATCAAGCCCAATCCAGACAAAATACGTGCCATAACAGAAATGCCAGCCCCAAGGAACAAGAGCAAACTCTGCACTTTCCTTGGAATAGTAGCCTATGTATACAGGTTCATCCCTGACTGGGGCTCCCTAAAAGCTCCCCTATAAGCCATCACTGGGAAAACAACCAAGTTTGTCTGGACACTTTTACAAGATCAACATTTCTGCCAACTGAAGGAACACATTGTCACCACCCCCATCTTATAATACCCAAACCACAAGGGCATCTACAAACTAGAAACCAACACCTCTGATTAGACATAGGAGGAGTCCTCTGTATACAAACGGCCTAGAAAGACTTCCTTCCCATGGCATATGAATCTAGGAAGCTATCAGACAGCAAACAAAGATACCCTATAGACGACCAGGAGCTGGTTGCCATCATACACTGCCTCATGAAATGGCAATGTTATCTAGAAGGAGCCCAGACGTTCAAGATACTCACTAACCACAAGTTGTTAGTATTCTTTAAAACACAACAACACCTGTCAAGAAGACAAGCTGAATGGATGAGTCTCATACAGAGATACCCCATGAAAATTGAATACAAGCCAGGCAGAGAGATGCTTACTGCAGACACCCTATCAAGGCTATACAATAAACACATCCTCTGCACCAATGGCAACCCCAACTGGTCCATGTTAATCATGGGGAATCTCCAGGAAGGGTTCACACCTGGCACACCAATGGACATCCAAGAGAAAGTCCTCAAGAACAAAAATCTGTTCAAAAATGTATATGGTACCCTTCACCAAATCCTTCCAAATGGTGACACTGTTCCCTACATTCCGTCAACACAAAAGATTGACACAATCCTCTGCTATCACAGAGACTTGGGACACACCCGTAGCAGAAACTTGCATGAATATCTCAAGACCCGCTACTGGTGGCCCAATATGCTAGATGATATCAGAGAAGTACTAGAGCAATGCGAGGTCTGTGAAAAGTACGCCTAAACCAAAGCTCCACCCAAGTCAGTAGTACCTGTATCCATTACACAACCCTTCAAGGTATGGTTGTTAGATATTGTGGGACCTATGCCTGGTGAAAGCAAAGGCAAGAAGTACATCACCACAGCCATCAACTATGCAACCAGGTGGCTTGTGGCACATGCCACAAAAGAGCACAAAGGCAATGACGTGAGACAATTCATTGGGAAAGAAAGCATAGCTAAGTTTGGAAAGCCTGGCCTCTTAATCACAGATGGAGGCACTGAACTTAAAGCTATTGACACCAATATCTATCTTGCCAAAAATGGGATAAAGCACGTCACAGCCAGCCCATATCACCCACAAGCAAATAGACATGTAGAACAACTAAACAGCTCTCTAGTGAAAGCCCTCAGTAAGTTGTCTGTCAATAATCCAAAAGCCTGGGTTGATATGCTACCAACCACCCTTATGGTCTGCAGAACACAAGTCAACCGCAATATGGGCAAAAGCCCTTATGAACTTGTCTATGGTCAAAAACCTTCACTTGTCAGTACAACCACAGGGCCACAACTGCCACTTCCAAAGAAGATACCAGACAGCAATGACCTAAAAGTACTACAAGCCAGAAAGGACCAAGAGACAATGGAACAACAAATGGTTCAGCGAGAAGCAATCCCATTACAACAAGAAAGATTCCAAGTCAGAGACAAGATCTGGGTTGTCAACCACAACCAACACAAATTAGACCCAGGGTTACATGGACCAGGCATTGTCATGGAAGTGAAGCCCAATAACACCTACCTCATCAAAGGGATTGGAGCCCAAACCAAAATAAAATGTATGCATCATGATTGACTTTGTTTTGTGTAAGGCAAGAGCAGCCCAACAAAATTCAAGGCTCCCTGTGCCTAACGCCAAACTGGATTAGTACCAAGCCTGTATACCAGACACCCTCAAAAGATTCCCAAGGCTTTGCCTTCCAGCACCCCAGGGGGAATGTTGCAAAATCTTTGATTATGCCCTCTTGGGGAATTAACATCCCAAGTAAATCACCAAGCGGCTCACCAAATGGTTCACTGCCCAGTCAATAAACTGGTGGCACCATTATAAGTTAACCATCTATGACAGGGATCTCTCAATCCAGGTCCTAAATGGAACACAACTTGATTAAGCCTTGTGACTCAAGAAGAACATTACTCAGATAAGCCCCATGACCTCCATGACGTACATGGACAACATGTGGCTTATCATGATATTATATATTAACCTTTATTCATATTCAATAAAGTATCATTCTCTTCTTAATATTCCCCTTTATTTTGTTTATTATACTTTGCAGAAGTATAAAATCAACAATAGTAACAGAATTTTTATATCCATGATTTGAAGTGTATAATATTGTAACCTTTCCAGGTTTGGATAATTTTAAAGCTTGTTTAATTTTTATGTCTAATCATGGTTATAGAGATTGAATTTTTATTTGATTTTAGTCATAGTGGAGCTTCTCAATTTGGGTTAGTGTTTCCTAGTATGCTTACTACACAGTAGTTTTCAAACCTGTTGATATAAACAAAAAATATATATCTAAAAACAAATAAAAAAACTCAGTCAAAAAACAAATTAAAAAATTAAGGAATTTATATTAAATTAAAATGTATTTTGATCCACCTTGATTTCACTTTTAGACTAAGTTGTATTTGTTTTTAGACTAAGATTTTTTGTTTATCTCAACAGGGTTGAAAACTACTGTACATTAAATTTGGATCCCAGTTCCTGCAATTAATATTTGAGTTTACTGGTGGCATTCAAAAGTGATTTGAAGTTTGGTTCTTGGATTTGACAATCCTGCATATCCAAAAAACATAGTAAACTTAATGAAAATGATTGATGGATTTGAATACTTCAAATTTTGATTCCAGTTAATTCATTTTTTTTTATTTGAAATATGCAGTTTGGCTTGAAATTTACAAAGTGTCTGAGTTCTTGCATTTTTAAATATTCAAATAAAAATACAAATAATTAAATTTAATTAAAAAAGGCCATCCTGCAAAAGTGATTTGAAATTTGGACCAAGGATTTGACAATCCCACATTTTTATGTTTAGGTTCTGAATTTACAGTATATGATATTATTAAAGGTTTCATTCTGTTCCCAAGGTTTATATCCTTAACTTTTTTTTGATGTTGATATTATAAATTTGTAAAAATTGATGATTTCATGTATCCATTTTCTATTTGAAATTGAACTTTCTTCAGATTTGATTCTTAAGATTTCATAGTTGAAAAAGGGAAGTGTTAACACATTCATAAATAAATTCATCAAAATGATTTTAAAATTCATTTTTATTTCATTCATTTCTTTAAAATTGATATTTCTGCTTAATTGTAGGCTTCCTTAACCCAAGCTGAGCACCTTGCTAGTGCTTGATATCTCCTATTCATTACTTCCTTGTTTGAATATTGATTCATATATTTGAATTATTTGATTAATCTCTTTTGGGCTTCTTTGAACAACAGGGGCTATCAGTCTTTGATAGCCCCCATATACACTGCTTGGTGTATATTCTGTCATCTTAACAACTTCTTCCCCATTTCTTGAAGTACTAAAGGAAAGGTAAGTAAAAGATAAATGAATTTACTAATTCTTTTCCCTGCAGCCCCTTCAGCCACAGGCACCCCATTGGCAAACTTCATGAGCGTTGGGTGCTCTTTGTTAATCTTCCTTGCTTTGATCTTCCTTTTTTCTTTCTTTCAATTATGCCTTCCCTTTGAGTTCCTTCATTTGATAAAGTCTCCTCCATTCTTGAAGTGCTTCTGCCTAATGATTGTTCTTCATTTTCTTTGTTCATTTCTGCTTTGATTTCCTTATTTTAATTTCCTTCATTTTGATTTGATTCCTCTTATTTTCCGTTCATTTCTGTTGATTTTTCATTTCCTTCTATTATCTTGATCTTTTGATTGTTTCCTCTGGCAATTTTCCAGAACTCTCACAAGTTTTAACTAGCTCCAGTGAAATTTAAACTTTCTAGTATTTCTCCCTGTAGAATGAGTAATACTTCCTTGTGTTCATCTTAAATATTTGTTCCCAAGTTACCTAGAGCAACTTTATTTGCTTGTATTATTGAGCGCCTCCCATTTCCTAATTTTTCTGTTATAATTCACATAATGTTTTTTTCAAGGTCAACCACCTTATTGAGGGCTACCTTTAATTCATTCACAAGACTGTAAACATAAGACATGTTATTTGAATTACATCCCAAATAATGGTTTTTAAATTACTACCATCAAAACTGTTGCGCTTTTTGCATTACAGAGCCACAATTATTTGAGATTATACAGTACAGGGCGTTTGCTTGAATACAGTCATATGTAATGATATGAGTAGTATTGTATCAGAAGAGCCAGGGTAAATGGAAACATGATTATTGTCCAGAATTGGCTTCTGATCACACAGAAGCACTTAAAGGTTAGGATAAAGGTCAACCAAGGTAAAGATAGATCAAAGATGGGTCAAAAATTGTTTTTAGTATAATAAATTAATTCTTCTTATACCTTCTAAAAGTTTTATCTCTGGGCTGCTATAAATGTCTTCTAGGACATTCTAACACACCCCTTATTTGGGTAATTATTAATCTAGGTTTGGCATTTATTGCACATCAACCAATAGAATATCTTCATCTTCACCCAGCACAGGTGGTCTTTGCTGGCATGAAATAATTTAGTTACTTCAGGATCACTTCCTACTTTCCTGACATACTCCAAGCTTAATGCTTATTAATGTGATTAATATGAGAATTTGAGATTATGGGGAATCAAACCCAGCGCCTTGGTGCTCAATGTAAAAGTAAAGTGGCACCTGCAATATTTGCCAAGGGGCGCCGTGGCGCTTGCAATAATTTTCAGTTGGTGCTTGATGTAAAAGTAGTTTGGCGCCTTGGCGCCTAATTTATTTGCTAGGCAGCGCTGCAGCAACTGTATTTTTCTAAAGTGGTGTGGCGGCAAATCATGTATCATTAAGCGCCGCGGCAGCGCTCATCATTGGCTGATTTATAGTTTAGGTCAGTAGACTACTGCTGATCCATATTTATATGATTTATACTACTAATTTATGCTGTTTGGCAGCTGTAATTCATATCTGCAAGCTCTGTCATGATTAGCATCCTTGATTTTTATACCGCTAATTTATGGGGTTGGTTGAAGAAACCCTAATCTGTGAGCTCTGTCATAATTGGCATCATTGCTTGGTCAAAATTCCTAACAAACACATAATTAGGAAATTATAGATAATGAATGCATTTTATTGGCAATTATTGCAGCTAATACAAATAAATTGCAATTATACAAAAACTAAGATAACATACTACAAAAATGCACTAAACTAGCCATCTGAAGTAGTACATGTAGATTATATTTTTCCAGTGTGCATCATTTTTATTTGAAAACTAGTATTTTATTGATATCTCACATTGAATTGTGAATGTTTTATTGAATTTTAACTATACTATGTTGTATTACTAGACTTGTCTATTCCGCATTATGTGCATAACTCAATGCATTTTGTATAATAAAATTCATTGTAAACTTTACATTTGTGTGTGATTTTATAATTGGACTGTGTCTATATTAGGAAGCCATCAACACATATTACAAATATCAATACAGAGTGCATTTTACAGAATCATTATCAATAGGAAAATATACAAGCTATAAAATGCACTCTGTATTGATATTTGTAATATGTGTTGATGACTCCCTAATATAACACAGTCCATTTAAGTAAATTACAATGGATTTTGTTAAAAAGATGCATTGAGTTATACACATAATATCTAAATATCAAGAGTTGACGTCTAGCTGCAATATTCTAATATAATATTTACATTTTTGTGTCCTTAATTTATTATTGATTTTGAAGATATTCATGCAACTAATTATATGTTACCACATCAAATGTACAACATTTTATTAGTTATGGGAAAGGAAAATAATGTAAAAAAATAATTTATTAATTATGAATTGAAATAAAGAATACCAATTTTAATAAGTTGTCAAAAAGAAAGGTTTTATTTTACTCATCAAGGGACAAGTGGGGGAAGCAATGGGCAGAATGTACATTATCATCATCTGCGCCTGTAAAAGAGATACCATCAGAGGTAAAGGGGAGGGAATGGATGATGGCTTGGGGGTCAGGGTTGGAAGGCAAGTGGCTTGGTATTGATGGGGGTTGGGAAAGAAGGGTTTGTTGACTGAGAAGAAGCAGAAAGAGCTGATTGCTTCAATTGCTCAAATTCTTCTTCTATCACATATGCAGGCTTGACAAACCAAATGAAAGAGTGTGGGGGAGGCAGGAGGCTTTTCTGGACTTATCACTATCACTTGCATAGAAGATGATGAGATCAGATAAATCCTGGACAAATATGGATGGGGAAAGCTCAAACCCCTTCTCAATTTGGGTGCACAGTTTGTTGTAGGAGGCAGACTTTGAGCTCCTGAGAGCCAAACCAAAATGGTAAAGACATACATCTGCAAGATGCATGTCACTGTGGTTGGTAGGGTAGGTCCAACAGGTATGCCCCACATGTGACAGAAATCACAGAATAGTAAGAATCTGTCTCCAAGTGGTGGTGAATCACCACCCAAATCCACATGGAGTTAATGATTAACCACCAACGTGGCTTCAGATATTGTTTTGTGAGATTTTAAATTGAGATATTAGGATTAAGTAAAATAATTAATCCTAACCAAAGTAGCCCAAGATAAATAATCTGTGAAAGCATCAGAGTGTCTTCAGAATAAAATTCAGGACAATGAGATACAACCAGATTTTCAGCTTCAAAGACAGGTGGAACAACTCCAAGATTGGCAGGCATGGAATTGAAATTGGGCAGTGTTGACAACAAAGTGCCAACAGCAGGGCCCCATCTTCTAGTAATAATTTGGCTGAGAATCAGATTGTAGGGGATGTAGAGTAACAATCCAACTACAGGATGCGTTTTAAAATTAAGGTTAGACCAAGGGATATATGATTTTTATTGAGTAAATTTTTTTAGGACTCAACTCTTAAGAGTTAAAACAGTGAAAATTATTCAATATATATCAAAATTTGACTAAGCAATACCATCTGGATCCTAGGCTCCTATTCCTTCCACATTGTCAAGTGAGTATCTAGTCCAGGTTGCAAAGAATCCTTGAGTGACCAACTTCTGATGACCATGCTGATAAATAAGTTCATATCAGGTGACCCTTAAATTACGTCAATTTATCAACGTCAACTTACAGGGGGAATAGGATTTGACCAGCAAACTGGAGCAGCTGTAACCCATTTTCAATCAACTGTTTGATTCAAGTCTGTTAAATCAGTCAATTTTGTTAAAGGGTTTCTGGATTTGCAAGTTTTCCTAATTGGCTGAATAATCCCCAGCATTATGAAACTTACTGTGATATTACCCTCCGCTTTAGCCCGGGGTACAATACCACCATCCAGAAGATGGGACAAGGATAAGTTCTTGTGGGCAGGGGGAAGTTTTATTGCAGCTAAGGTGAGCTCAGGGTGACCAATGGCGGTTGGGTTGAAATCCTAGAACTCTTGGATAAGATCTGGGGAATTGTAACAATTGTAGTGGGGAACCCAGGAGTTTTCAGAATCAGGATAACCCTTCCACAACACCAAATATTCCAGTTGGCGTCAATTTTTACGGGAAGCCAAAATATAATTTAACTCATACTCAGGCTCTCCTTCCACAAGAATGGATTGGGAAGAAGGGATCTCAGTACCCTTAAAGGGGTTAAGCAAGCATTCATGGAAGTTGTGGAAAATCTTAAAAGCTGGGGGCAAATCTAGTTGATATGCAGAGGGACCAATTTGATGTCCAACTTTGAAGGGACTAACTTGCTTGGGACCTAATTTGCGGCAGGGGACCTTCAGTTTCATATTGCAAGCATCCACCATGACCAGATCACCTGACTGGTAGGTTGGACCTTACTGGCGCTTGTGATCTGTGTATTCCTTATAAGTTGTCACAGCGGC
This sequence comes from Entomophthora muscae, assembly GCA_014839935.2. Classification (NCBI taxonomy): domain Eukaryota; kingdom Fungi; phylum Entomophthoromycota; class Entomophthoromycetes; order Entomophthorales; family Entomophthoraceae; genus Entomophthora; species Entomophthora muscae. The sequence goes on along the minus strand of QTSX02005117.1, from coordinate 45,016 downwards.
GGCAAGAGTAATCTGAAGCTCCTGATGAACCTGTTTTAATGCAGCAGCTTGATCAGTTACTGCTTCCATGTTGCTAATCAGTCACAGACCCATTTTGGATGAAGGATTGTAGCCCACATTGGCATAGAATGGTGATACCTGAGTCTTTGTGTGTGGGGCAATATTATATGTGAACTCTGCCATGGGTAAGTTAGCACACCAATCATCTTGTTGCACATTATTGTAGCATCGTAGGTAGACCTCCAAACTTTGGTTTACCCTCTCCATTTGTACATTAAATTAGGGGTGAAAAGCTGTGAGAATATCACAATTTGATACCCAGAATTCCAGTAAAAGCTTCCCAGAACTGAGCCAATGAATTGGGGTCCACAGTCACTCACAATCTCCATTGGGATGCCATGCAGGGAGAAGATTCTATTCACAAATAGCCTAGCTGTCTCCACCAAAGTAATTGCGGTTGAGCATGGAACAAAGTGTGCCATTTTTGTGAAGCAATCAACCACCACCATGATTGTATTAAACCCTTTAGAATTCAGAAGTTCTCCAATGAAATCCACCAACACCAACGTCCAGGGCCCTGTGGCTGGTTGTAAAGGAATCAACAAATGTCTAGTCTTGTTCCTGTTTGCCTTGGACCAAACACATCCCAGGCAGTCTTAAACGTAAGCCGCCATCTGCACTGTCAAACCTTCCCAAGAAAACTGTCAGTGAATTAGCTCCACCATTTTGTTTTTCCCTGGGTGGCCTGCCGTGGGGCAGGTGTGATAGGCCTCCATGATTTCATCCCAAATGGTTCCCTCTAGGACCCACATGCAACCTTGATGATATAGAATTGGTCCTATCTTGTGATAAATCTGCAGCTAGCCAACTGGATATGCACATGCTAGTTCCAGTAACCTATTGTAACCTTTGGACAGAGGCTTCAAAAACTTAACTTTGGAATATAAGTCTAAGTCTGAGCCCTCAGTTAAGGACATGATAGCAAGCATAGCAGGCAGAGATAATAAAAAATGAACCACAGCTTTGTCTGGAATCATAGTGTGCGTGTTGAACTTGACGTCCATACCAGCATCTAGGAGATGGGAAGGATTTCTGCTCAACACATCTGCCAATTGATCATCAGTTCCCTTAATAAACTTGTAGCGGAACTTGTATTTTGTCAGATCACCATGAAATCTGGATTGGCAACCTGACAAAACCCTGGGTTGAAAATAATACAGAAGAGCTTTATGATTGGTCCTTACTACAAACAGATGACACACCAACATGAGATGGTGATGCTAATGCTTTAAATATTCCACAACCGCCAACAATTCCTTGTTGTAGATCATATAATTGTGTTCCCAAGCCTCCATCTTTCAGGAGAAATACCCTACTGGTCTCTCAACACCATTTCCAGAAGTTTTTAGTAGCACACCAGCCACAGCATATTTAGAGGCATCTGTGGAGACCACAAAAGGAAGCTCTGGGTCCACATTTCTCAACACTGGCAAAGACAACAAAAGAGCCTTGACTGCTGTGAACGCTTCTGCACACTCAGGTGTCCAGATCAAAGTTGCCTTCCTGCTAGCTGAGACAAGGGGGCAGCCACTTCAGACAAGTGAGGGGTAAATTTCTTCAAGAATGTACAGGTACCCAAGAAACTACAAAATTGGGATACCGTCACAGGCATAGCATACTCTAAAACCGCTGCTTCCTTGTCAGGGGCAATAGTATGGCTATCCTCAAAGATAATATTACCCAGAAAAGTAACCTTACATTTAAAGAATTCACACTTACTCCTTTTGATGATCAAATTAGCCTGGAGGATGAGCTCTACAACTGCTGACAGGTGGGCCTTATACAACTCCTCATCCAGAGAGAACACCAAGATGTTATCCATGTACACAATGGCACATACACCCAGGAGATCCCCCAAGACCAAATCAATTAACTGCTGAAAACAAGCCAGAGCATTCTTCAATCCAAAAGGCATAACACAGAACTGGAAGATACCCTTCTTAGTTCTGAATGCTGTCAACCATTCCATTCCTTCTGCAATCCTAATCTGATTGAACGTATTCAACAGATCAAGTTTTGAGAATACCTTTTCCTTCTCAACACACCAAGAAATTTGTGCCTCAAGAGGCAAAGGGTAGGGATCAGGAATTGTAATGTTATTCAAATTCCCATAATCAGCACAAGGTCAAAGAGACCCATTGGATTTTTGAACAAACAACAATGGAGAGAAGATTGACAAAGCCTTCTTAAAGATGTATCCTTTTGCCAACATGTCCTGAGTCTACTCCTCCAAACATGCGTCCTCCTTCAAGGTCAAAGGATAAATAGGAGACACAATAATAATCAGATCAACAGTAACCTAAAAGTCAAAGTCAAACTGAGTGTGCTTGGGAAGGACCTTGCCCCTAGTGGCGTCAAATGCCGCAGACCAGGGTTGAAGGCATGCTGTTAAATCAAAACTCATGGGTGTAGGAACAGGAACCAACTGGATTGTCTGGGAAGACTGCTCTAATTCTGACATACCCGACAACAGAATACAAATGGCTATGCCTGAAGAGTGGTCTACTTGCAGCTCATTTTCTTTTAGCAGAGTTGATACATTATGATCATGCCACCAGCCTACTCCTAAGATAATAAGATACATAAGAGTAGATCATATGGAGAACCTTGCAGTAAAAGATTGACCCACAACTACAAATGTCACTGGCTTCTTAATCTAGAAAGAGGGAAACAGTTGACAGTTTTTACCCCTAACCAGCATTCCAGGATGATACTTGAGTTGCAACAGGTCTGCAGTCTCAACACTCATGAAGTTCTTGGAAGCACCTGTATCCAATAGAATATCTGGCTAATAGATAGTTTGACCTTTATCAATGCTATCATAAAACATAAGTAACCATAAGTAGATTTATTTGCTGTGAATGTTGCAACCTCAGCAGGATCTTGCTTCTCATCAGTGGTACAGACAGAGGCTAAGGAGGCAAGGTGCTCCTGAAAAAAACACTCAATCATTTCTTGGACAGCATCAGTAAGGACAGGATAATCACAATCAATAGGAATGAGAGGCAACTCCTTGGACCCAACTACAGAAGACTTTGCGGGTACAACATGCTGAAGCATAGCCAAAAAAACTCTCAGGGACAGCCACCACTGGCACTTTGTTTGCCTTGGCGGGTTTGTGCAAGATAACCAATTGCAACTGAGAAGACACAGGGGAAGACAATCCCAACTTTGGCTAGATGAAGCCACCACAGAACAAGTGCCAGAAAACCAGGATTTTGGGGCAGTTTGGCTTCAATTTCCATAGAACCTTGTTTTGAAGTTGATGGATTTGAGACCAGAGAAAGAATCCAGCTTACCAGGGCCTTAGTTGTGGTTAACAGGAAATCCCAAACTGCTAAGTCCTGGGCAGTCTGGTCAACTGCTAACCACAACGCTGAGAGTTTATTAACCTCAGAAACATCAATTGTACGGCAGTAGGCAAGAAACTGAGGAAGTAATATTGAGAGCAGAGTTGCACCCTGTGGAAGGCGTACAACTTACAATATACTTTGAGCTCCTCAATAGATACACACATATTTTTTAAAAAAAGGTACAGAGATGCACTTTCAGTTAAAATATGTGGATTGCGCTCCACTGTGGACAACAACCATTCAAAGCATCTTCTGAAACCTTTGTCATCACATGGTAAACTTGAGATTTATTACTAAGGCTAGAACTAGAATAGAATGATAAAGCTGACAAAACTTCACGCAAAATTTCATCAGTGGGTGGAGCAGGAAAATTATCAAGACGCAAAAATGACATGGCACAGCAGAAATAGGAAACAGATGGTCCAGTTTCAACAACTGTAACTGTAGATGGAAACCACAAATTGAAGAAAAGTCCAAACTGAAAACTAAGGAAAGAGCTGATGCAAATAAACATGGTGAACACAGATATCTTAACGGAACAGGAGAAAAGAAACACAAGCTTATGATGAACTGATTCCAAAAATTCAGACATAGAAGAGTTGAGTAATGTGAAAAAATTGCAGGATAGTAAGAAGCTGTCTCAAAATGGTGGGGAATCACCACCCAAATCCACATGGAGCTAATGATTAACCACCAACACAGCTTCAGATACTGTTTTGTAAAATTTACAAATGAGATACTAGGATTAAGTAAAATAATTAATCCTAACCAAAATAGCCCAAGATAAATAGTCTGTGAAAGCAGCAGAGTGTCTTCAGAATACAATTTAGGACATTGGGATACAACCAGATTTCCAGCTTCAAAGAAAGGTGGAACAACTCCAAGATTGGCAGGCATGGAATTGACATTGGGCGGTGTTGACAATAAAGTGCCAACGGCAGGGCCCCATCTTCCAGTAATGATCCAGCTGAGAATCAGATTGTAGGGGATGTAGCATAACAATCCAACTACAGGATGCATTTTAAAATTAAGGTTAGACCAAGGGATATATGGTTTTTATTGAGTTTATTTTGGGTAGACTCAACTCTTAAGAGTTGAAACAGTGAAAACTATTCAATATATATCAAAATTTGACTAAGCAATACCGCCTGGATCCTAGGCTCTTATTCCTTCCACATTGTCAAGTGAGTATCTAGTCCAGGTTGCAAAGAACCCTTGAGTGACCAACTTCTGATGACCATGCTGATAAATAAGTTCATATCAGGTGACCCTTAAATTACGTCAATTTATCAATGTCATTTTATGGGGGGGATAGGATTTGACCGGCAAACTGGAGCAGCCGTAACCCATTTTCAATCAACCATTTGATTCAAGTCCGTTAAATTAGTCAGTTTTGTTAAAGGTTTTATGGCTTTCTGAGATTTCCTACTCAGCCAGATAATCCCCAGAATTATGGAACTTACTGTGACACCAAAGCCGTAATTTTCTTGGTTGCCCATTTCTGCTGTTTTATCTCAGCACTCATTACAACTGTGTACACAACTTGTTGGGTAGCCCACTCCTCCAGCAAGTCCTTGAGCTCTTTCTGGTAGGCATACTCATCTACTGTGTTTGACAACACAGAGTAATAATTGAAACCCAATAGGAAAACTGCCAGCAAAACTCCAATAAATTGATACAAAATTAGGCCATGTTTGTACATGTCAGATTGGATGCACTTTTCTCCATAGTCTTGAATACTTGCAGAAATCTTGGAATATGACAAGAAGATTGCATCATTGTGTCTTCTCATTGCTCCCCCATTTATAAAATTAATGATGGTAGAATTTTAGAGGCTGGTATTCAGTAAACTGGGACCACTGAGAACTTGATTAGACAAGATTCTAGCAGCAATCACAACTCCATGCATCCAAAAATTGACTGTTCTCTTATTTGTGAAGATGCCATGGAGTCCCAGTTAGAGACACACCTGGACCAAGGGCATCTGCAGATCACGTTCCATAATGGCCATCATGAGAGGGTGGGCTTTTTCACATTCAGTTGAAGAACGGGCACCAGTTGGGGTCTTCTTGGTAGGGGGGCCACAGTTGGCGTGGGCTCGCAGGGTTGCAGCCACAGTGGACTTTGCAAAACCCAATGCAGCCGCTATTTCCCCAAGAGATATAAGCATCCCTTGCTTTTCAACCGTTTTGAGAACAATTTCTGGGGTGATCAATTTTCTTCTGCGTCTTGCAGGCTGATTGGCTGGAGGTGAGATGTGTCTGTCTTGAGAACCAGATGGTGCCATCTGATTGGCAGTTCCTGGATTCTGGCTTCCCTGGGTGACCCCTTGGCTAAACTAGCTGATTCCAGACGCTAGTTTTGATACACAATCTGGATTAGCAGCTGCCTGTGTATGGTGCACAAAAAGGATCATGCTGAAAGATGCAGGAGAAATAACATACTCTGGGTAGTGCTTGGGGAGGGACATGTAGGTTGGGAGTGACCATAGACAGAGGCTTCACTATTGGAAGACCCAGCGTAGCCCTGCATGATTTTGTCAAGGCCAGGGAACAGCTTGTTTATATGGTTGTTATTAAAAGAAGGTATAATAAATTTTTATTAAAAATTAAACTCAAAAAGAGATTTGTGCATTTTAGTCAATTTTATTGTTAAGTATGTTAAGTTGGTGAATATTAGGATCTAAATTTTAGCTGTCCTAAAATGGAATAGGGGTTTTTCGAGAAGGCCTATGATTCCTAAAAAAGTTAGCACAGCTCCACTCTAGATCCTTTATCATCCTTTTTGAGACACCCATAAATTATATTTATTTCAAATTCACCTCAATTATGATATGAAATTCGGTTCTTGGATCTGACAATCCCGCAATCTCATGTTTATTACTAATTTCATGTTGTCTATGACTTATTAGACATACAGGAAATACCAAATTCTACATTAGAATCCTGTATTTCTGATTCATGTATCCTGCATTTGCTTGTTGTGTTTTGTCTTTAGTTAGTCAAGTTATCTGCTAGAGGGATTCAGATTTTGCCAATTTAGATCAATCAAAAAAAGTCAAATAAAATGATTGATTTTGTTAAATATTTTAATTTTCACTCATCTGAGCTGTCCACAAATGTGATTTGAAATTTGGACCAAGAATTTGACAATCCACACTTTTACGTTTAGGTTCTCAATTTACAGTAACACCCACACCAATTGGAAGCAAATCTATTGACATACAGTTTCACTTTAAGGAACAAAAAACCCAAGATGTCTTTACATCAATACAATAAAACCAATAATTCTTTCTCAAGGCCCCAAAATCTTGACACTATTAAAAGTATTAATAATAAGCTTAATACAAAATAAAGGTTTAGTCATGTCATTATTTGATTGATTGTTTGGCAAGGCAAGCCAGGATAAACGGATCACAATGTGCATAAAACATAGCCATAGTCTCAGAAAGAAGGGTATGGGTCCCAACCTGCAGCAGATCAAATAAGGCCCCAGGCCTGGATGGGGTGCCTCACCTGACAGCTTGCTTGAGCCACCCAAAGACCTCTTTGATTGGGTTCAGGAATGGGGAATAGGCAGGAAGAAATAAGCGGTGCATGATCCCTGTAGCCAACTGCTGCTGGCCAAATTCCATGCCTGTATCAATCACCAGGAATTCCTCAAGAATAGCTTTCCTCTTGTGGAGCCTAGCATTATCCAATACAATAATATTATTGAATCCCAAACTAGTGACTTGGAGGTGCCCCCAAACCAGTCAGAGAAATATGATGAAGGTCTCACTATTGTGGGAACCCTTGATAATTTGGCACAGTTCAATACCAAGGGGACCAAGAAGGGCTACCATAGAATAGGCCACATGCCAAGTTGCACTTTGTTACCTGTCATAACAAAGAACTCAGAAAAATTCTTAATTATGTAGGGCTTGAGGTTCTGGCTTTTAGCCTGTTTGATATGAATATGAATAATAGAATCTTCCCAGCAAATGGAAGATGAGCGCTGAAGATCCAATGTCAAAACTAATGAGCAAAAATGAACTTAATTTTATTGGGAAAGGAGTGTTCAAATTTATCCCCAAAGGCTTGACCTTAATAACCTTAGTGGAGATACTCCAAGTAAAAGGAGGCCGGTGAGGATTCAGAAGTCTCAGGTATTGGCATTGACCCATATTTGGGTAATGAGAACACCTCAGGACAAAAGCAAAAGGAATGGATTTTGTATATATTGATTTTTGAACTATCATCCACAAGGCCAATAAACCCCTAAATATTTTGAATTCATAGCATGTGCCAAACCATAACCAAGTATACTTTCAAGAGCTATGTATGGATCCTTACTTTAAAATGGTCTTGTTGCCCTTCAATGCAGTATATTACCTCTTGGGCCACACGGGAGATTCTTTTGAAAGATCCAATCTCATTGCCAAGTTCATTCAGCTTATGATGACTTTATGGCCTGTAACCTTCCAGCTGACAGGTTCTTCATCCAGAAAAGTCCCCAGATTTTTTTGAAGGTCCTCATCATGTATGGGTTTAGTATGAACACTATGTGACTTCCATGATACTATATAACATCATTCTCCTACATCAAAATAAAGTGCCATTTCTTCCTAATTTTCCACTCATCTTGTTTATATACTTCCAAGAAGTATATACTCAACAATTGCAGCAAAAGGTGGGTTATTAAATTTTATTTTAGATACATATATATATTAAAAAATATATCATTGATTGTGAAGAAAGCAAACATACTTTTATCGAAGGAAGCGGTATCAGAAGAGCATTTAGAGTGAGATGCTGGATCTAAGTATCTATATAAACAGTATAGGATTTTATAAGAGTTATTTAGGAGCTGAGATTATAGCCTACCAAGGAGTCAGGTAGAGACCCTATCCCAGAGATATTCTTGTTGACGGATTTAGAGTTAAGTCAGAGCTCTTGATCCTTATCGGACTCGATGCAGAACGTTTCCCTTTGGTTTAGAACCAAAATGATTTTGGTTGGAAATCAACCGCCCTAGTCTCAGGGAAATGGCTCCTTGTGAGTGAGGTGTTGTACACGTTGCAAAGATTTTCAAAGGTTAACTTTATTTTATATTATAGGGAAATCTGGTAATTCGATCATATGTTATCACTTTTGAATGAATTTAAAACAAAGCTTAATGATTTATTTGCCAGGTGCCTGACCCAGGATCTTGGCTCAATAAGACATAATTACCTATATATTTATTAATTGTTACTAGGCTGGGGTTATGTCTTCAATTGATTAAAGTTGCTATTAGAAGGCTATATCCCAGGGGTTTAGTTAAAACATCAGTTTGGGGGTTCGCGGTATCCGTGGTGCTCAGTATTGGATATAACATTGGTATCTATAGCGCATTAAAATCAATGAGATCGTTATCCCATTTATTGGGTAGCCCCCAACATTGATTTAAAATTTATCTCGGACGCGTTATTCATCTAAAGTGAGAACAATATCTTAATTTGCAGCGCCTGCTTTTGGCAGAGCTTGTAACTTATTGTTGGAGTTCAACCGAAGTTGTATTGGAATTTTATGAACCGAGGTGATATAATTGAAACATAACCGATATGAAGTGAAATATGGCCATATTTGGAAATCGAATTCTACTCCACCCGATTTGGCTTAGATTAGGGTGGAACTGTCCCGATCCAGAAACTAACATTTGGATTGTGATTTATATTAGGCTTAAGGTATGGTAACGAGCACTCGATTGGGATTGAGGTAGGATGGACACAGATTAGTACACAGTTGCACATGTTTTTGATTCACAATAGACAGATTCTGAATGGTGACGTAGTAGCAAGGTGTAAGGCAGAGGGTGTTGTCACAGTTTGGATCTTCGCTAAAAGCCACAACAAATTTACGGAAGGATATTTAAGCTTGATTTTAAAATGGCAAATTAAAATTTAATTACACATTTTTCCCGTCTGATCATGCTAATATAAAAAGATAGTTTAATTTCAAATACATCAACAAGAAATAACGGAAGGATATTTAAATTTGATTTTAATTAGAGATATATATTATTTTTCTCTTGATCAAATTTATATAAAAGGATAGTTTGATTCCAAGCTACATTAGCTTGTTTTCGACAACATCTTCTGTTTCATGCTTGAAATATAAAATTGTACCTGGCAGCTGTTAGTGCATGGGTTGGGTTTATTTTGATGGGACACATAATTGTTCAAATCAAAGGATCCAAAATGGTTGGTGTCGTTATGTTTGCAAAATATCATGTTTGACCCTGCCATAGTTGGGATCGACATGTCTGATGGAGATGACTTTAGAGGGGGATGTTCAGTGTGATAGACAATCGACATTTGATGAAAATAGACCAAAGAAGTTTGACTGTTATCGAATGCGGGGATTAATGTTGCGCCTTATTAGTAAATGCGTATAAAAAGGAGGGATTGTTTTCTAGAAAAGGCACAAATGAAAAGTAGCATTATTTTTGGAGTGTTGGTGGTATCTACTGAAGGCCTGTTCTTCCAGAACCAGACCCGCAATTTCATCGTTTCGTTTGAACGAAGCTTTGGGCCCTCAGCGAAGATTGAGTCTTTCGTGAGCAGCAGGCTAAAGCAAATGCCCTTTTTACAGCGTCAGTCCATCAAGGTATTTGGCTTCTACCAAAATGTCTTCCAGGGGTTTATCGCCGCCATGCCCGAGCCACTGGTGGCTGTGGTGAAATCGCTACCCGGTGTAGAGGAGGTGGAAGAGGATCACCCAATCGATATGTACGCCACTCAGAGTGACGCAACTTGGGGTCTGCAGCGCATGACCCAGAAGGGCCCCGTAGCACCTTCTGGCCCATACACCTACAACTACAATGACGAAGCTGGCAAGGGAGTAGCCGTCTACGTCATCGATAGCGGAGTTAACATCAAGCACAACGAATTCGAAGGCCGTGCCTTTATCGGAAAGACGTTTGAAGGCGACAACGATCGCGACGAGAATGGGCACGGGTCCCATGTCGCTGGTACAATTGCTGGAAAGACTTACGGTGTTGCCAAGAAGGCCAACATCATTGCCCTCAAGGTGTTCGATGGGAGTGGCAAGGGCTCCTTCTCAAACACTCTCAACGCTATTGAATGGGCCATTAAGGATATGCGCGGTACACGAGGAAATGTCATCAACATGTCTCTGGGAGGCATCCACTCCTTCTCCGTGAACCGTGCCGTTGAAGCAGCTTACCGTGCTGGTATGACTGTGGTTGTAGCTGCTGGCAACTCTGCCCTCGACTCTGTCTTGTTCTCCCCTGCTTCTGCCTACCATGCAATTACCGTTGGAGCCACCACCATCAACGACACCCTCGCCTCCTTCAGCAACTTTGGTCTGCTTGTTGATGTCCTTGCCCCTGGGCAGGACATTCTGTCGTGCTGGAACTCCTCCCGCACTGCCACCAAGGTCATATCCGGAACTTCCATGGCTTCCCCCCACGTTGCCGGCCTGGCCGCCCTTCTCCACAGCCAAGAGAAGCTCAACAACAAGGAAGTCGCAGAAAAGATCCGCAAACTAGGAGTCCGTGACGCCATCAAGGGCGCTGGTCTCTTCAGACTAGACGCTGGCAGGGGTTTCCTCACCACCAATCTTATGGCCAACACTGGTATCTGATTTAAAAATCCTTAGAATTAGTCCCCATTATCCTACAAAATGAGTTGAATTTATACTAAATAAACCATTCGATTTATTAATTCTTTTGCCAAGTGTTTAAGCCCGACTAGCTAAGGAGCTCCTAACAACGATTAAGTTTCAACAAACTAAATGATCCACCCACTAAACAAACTCACGATTGAATAAAAATCATGATCCAATGAATTCAATGTAGCGTTGATAAGATTCACATTCCTTAAACCCTTAATATATTTTATTAAATAGTCATAAAATATTAATAATATTAATATGTGAAAATAGCATTTGTATATTATTATGGGAAACTCATAACCCTAAAAAATAGCTAATGGCGCTTTGCAAGTTTGGTAACATCCTTGTACTTCCAACCAATCCAAATTTGGTTGTAATAATATGGCAGTAGAGCGAAATCAATCTTATTAATTATTTATAGCATGCTTTGAAGTTTATAATTAAATAAGGCTAATATAAAAATAAACAAATAAAATAAAATAGGACAGCTTTAAAATCAAACACATCTAAAATGGAGAGTACAGGCAAATCTATATAATGGATAGCTGCCCACTATTATATCCGAGAACTAAGCTTAATGATTGTGGAGGGTGCTTTTTATTCTTCACATATGATGAATAGCACTATAGTCAATGATTATAATAAATACTGCTGCAGAAGTATTTTAATGTAAAGCTGGTACCTTTGTACAATAAAGCACAGTGCAGACATCACATATGATTTTTCATATATGGATTCTCCATCTAGAAGTCATGGCCACTCTTTTGATATATTATAAGATGATAATGATAAACCTAGTAACCAAAAAGCTCTTTAGATTTGCTGAAAGATGATCATGGTGTAAATATGAAAAGTTCAACTATACAAATTAAAAATTAAGAATTTCACAGTAAGAATTTAATTGTGGCCAAGCTGGCCCCTTTTAGCTTTTTAAAGAAGCCTTTTACTATTAATCAGCACCTTTTTGATATTTCTTAGTTATAGGTATGAATAGTAAATAATTGGAATTGGCCTAATTTTTTAAACTCATCTATATTTCTTAAATCCACGTCAAAATCCCAAAAGTTTCAAATTAGCCTCTGTTGAATTATCCCTATTTCACCTATACAATTGATTTTACTACAGTTGTCATCATATTCAGGGCAACCAATAAGTTTACAATTTAAACAGTTTCAAAAGTTTAAAGTAGCTCTAAATAACCAACCCAACTTTTAGTGCATTAAAAGATGTGTCAAATCTTTTTAAAAATGTATTTCTGCTTAACATTTCAAATAAAAGTATAAGGCTCTTTGTGTCTCAGAATATTTTATTACACCCTCTTAGCTAATTGATTCACCAAGAAATGCCTTGAACAATAAATGAGATGCTCCCAAGACATATACCACACTAGGACCAAACATATGAGCTCAGAAAATATGGATCTCTAAAGCTTCATGGCTGCCACAACCTACATGAACAATACATGTATTATCTATTAACTATATAGCACTCTCATTTTTATCAAATAATGATATCATTATCTTCTTCAATTTACCCTTTATTTTGTATTTTATACTCCTCAGAATTATATACACAACAGTGGTAGAAACATTAAGCTATTCATACCTACTTCACCCAAGGAAAAATCTCCCAAAGAAAAAACATAAAAATGGCACTTTCTACTGACTGTAAAATATACAAGGGAGAATAAGCTATCCCTAGGATTCACCATCTTCAATGATGTTCTTGTACCCATTAAACAGTTAAACTTCTTCAGCACTCACAGAATCTTGAACCAATCTTTAATAGAAGTTCCCTCGAGGTATCATCCATAGTGTTGTAATGCCTCTTTTCTACTGAAATTAGAACATTTGTAGGGCTCTACCAAGAAAACACCACACTATGAATCCAAAGCATGCAAAACAAGATTAAACAAGCCAGCTATCCCTAAAGACTCTGGGCAATTAATATTGCCCTTCAGACTACAGGAATAGCCTCCTAAGTTGTAAGGGAACGGCCTAAACAGAACCCCATCCAGAGCAAAAATTGGGGGAAATCCAAGAAAGATTTCCTGGAGAAGTTTCCTATCAAAGACTCAGAATCCATGATAGTGAAAGAACTCAGAATTTCAAGATCATATGAGCCATTGGCAATCATGTAGCGGCATACAAAGATATCTGAAAAAGATCCCCCATTAAGATGGGCTTTGATGGTCATGAAACATGTCTGGATTTCTTCAATGGGATCCCAAATCACATCAGACACCAATTTGATATGAGCAGATGCAACAACCTCCAAGATGCATTATTGCAAGAGAAATAAGAAGCTCAGAAATCCAAAAGTCTACATGTAACCAGCAAGAAAAAGGAAAGTCATTCAACAAAGAAAACACTCACCCTAACAAATAAGCTAACCAAGCTAACAATCCTAACCCTTGAGATAGGAACCATAACACCCAGGCAAACCAGATGAGCACTTAAACCTTTCCTGAAGATGGAAAAGGCCAGGGAGTGCTTAGGTGAGCCGCTCTTTCCCATATTACAAGAATTTTGCAGGGAACATGATGTAGATTAAATCACCATGATCCAAGTACCCTCCAGAAATCCTATACCATTTGCTGTCCAAACTGGAAATGAACTCCTTACTTTATCATTTCTGGTTTTGTAGATATCAAGATGCAGCACTATTTTTCACTGGAGCAGATCAGTCCCTTGTTGACAAACAGTTTCCACCCTTATGAAGTCAACCACCATCAAAAGCAGTGTAGACATGTGACCATGGCAGAAAATATAAGTGCCACAGTCACCAGAGAGGCTAAATATTTTCAAGTCCAAATAGAAGATGTTCAAACAACCCTTGGCAGACCTACATCCCAATAACTAAGTGCAAGATGGTACTTTAACCCAATTAGATGAAGAAAACAAGGGCTTGTATTGACTGAGAAAGCCACACCATTGCTATACAGCAAGGCAAGGTGCACCACTATGTCTACCCTACACACTTTGATATGCTCATGAAAGGCCATGGGTTTATCAAAATAATAGAGACAGAGAAAGAAAAGAGCCCCAGAAAGAATGGATATAACATCTGCAAATACAAGGTCATCCACTTCAAAATCATAGAAACTTTGTATAAACAGAATTCCATACATCAACAACTTGTCAAGGATTCCCCTATGTTTTCCACAGAAATTTCCAGGGTTACCCCCTGACAGAAGCGTCCAACACATCATTTACCTCAAAGGAAGTATCCAAAAGGCAAGATCCACCTATTGGTTGACGTCACAAGATGATACCTTAAAAGGCAACTGCGGTGTTGCAATCAAGTTTCTAGACTCTCCTGCCAATGTATCTTACAATACACAGAGGGCGCTTGATGAGCTGCCCCTTGACGTATCTAACAGCATGAACCAATCTTATGGTAATATCAATTTTCGGGCACTTTCTCCTAATTAGGAGTGCTATCAATTCAACCTGCTGATCCCCGCACAAGTTATTCCTTGGCTTCAAACCCTATATAGAACATGTCACTATGTCACCCCCTTGTGGCTTTATGGCTTTCCCTGTATAGTATATTAACCACAATATTCTACAATAAACAATACCCTATTCTATTCATTCTTGTCCTTTCTATTGAACTGTTGTCTTCCCCAATCAAATACTGAACTCTAATTGGTTCAGTTGCAACAGTGGTAGCAGCGGTAGGTTCATAACCTACCTAAAAGAAAATCCCCCAAGAAAAGACCAAGTACAGGCTGTATGGCTACTCCCCATCAAGAGACTTTTCTGCCAATCCCCAAGGGGGACTTTCCCAAAGGGCACATCATCTACCAAGATCAACTGGTACTTACAAGCGTGTATAATTGACTCTGCCTTGGGCAACGCAACACAAGCATCACCCCGCCCCAGTCAGACCTTTCTCAATGCATGCTCAACCTCCAGCTTGAATCTTTTGTGGGTGGTGTCAAAGGGGCTGACATTATCAGTTGGCTCCACTCTACCAAAACCCGCCTCTATATCTGTCAAGTACCTGAGTCCATGTGGGTTGCTACCGCGTCTGGGCACTTCATGGGGCCTGCCACTGGGTGATTCACCAACTGGGCCAGTCAAGAGATAGATGTCACTTAGGCGCCATTCAGTGATACCGCAAAGTCCTGTTACAGTGAAACCTTTTCATCCATTGTGGTGGGAACTCTCCTCCTGGCCATTAAACAGACCAGGGGTTTCCCTAAATATCTTGCCACCTGGCAACAAGCTCTCACTGCCGCCTCAGAAGCCGTGACCAATGGGAATGCCATGCTTCTTACCTTGATAGTTAATGGGCTCAAACTCCATATCTGCAAGTGGGACCCCGTAGGTTGCTGCACCTCCATTGATAACTGCTACAAGGCCATTAGGAGGCCAATAATCAGGCTTCAATGGGCTTCCGCAGATCCAATGACGCACCACCCCAACCTCATCCCACACCTGGCAGTGACCACAACAAAGTAGGCCGCTGCCAGTCCCACCAACAGAAAAACAGGGTTAAGCATCCCCACAAGGAGGAACTCCAGCTAGAGCAAATTGAGGACCAGGGAAAGCCTGGGGGTTGTAGATACAAGAGGTTCTGCAACCCCACTTGTCCCTCACTCTCAATCCCTCCTCGCAAAGAACCCCTGCAACTACAATGTGCATGAAGTTGAAACCCTCAATGTATTCCAGGTCCACAGCAACAACCCCGTTCTCCAAGCAAATCACTCTTCAAATAAAGTAACCCACCTGGTATATCCCTTTTGTTTTTGTGGAAACACCCACAAACTATTGATAGATACCAGGGCTGACCACACTATGGTGGACCAGGAGTTTGCAGACTCTCAACAATTATACCAAGTACCAAGCAGGTTCAAGGCAGTACAAGTGGCTGATTCCCGTAGAGTGGCAATTACCCATGATACAAACCCTTCTCTGTGAGAATGGGGAACATCCAGGTTAATCTCTCTGGGCCAATCATGGCAGGGCTCAGCCACAATGTCATTGCTGGCCTTGACTGGCTTTGTCACAACTGTCCCTACATTGACTGGGGTAAATCTGTAATCACCCCCAAGAGAAATGGGGTGGGCTTTCAGATATATCCTGTCAAAATGAGCAAGTTGCTTCATGATACCATGTTTGTCAGAATAACAGAAATAGGCTTGCATGATTTCAAGGGGGAAACTAGACTTTAACCAATGCTCAGTCAAAGTTATCCACACTGAGCCACCTGCAGCCCTCCCCTTGACCACTCCACCTCCACCAGCACTTGCCATACTCCTCAAGGAATATAAGGACGTTTTCAGTGAAGCACTGGATCAACTACTCCCTCCCCAAGAAATCCAGAATGCTGTGCAACTGCAAGTGTTGCTTCCCAAAGCACGTCCTCTCTATTGCCTGACACCAAAAGAAGATGAGACCCTCCACCAGCACCTTGTAGACACACTCAATAAGGGCTTCATCTGCTCCTTGCTCTTGCCATATGGGGCCGCTATCTTCTTTGTAGCCAATAAGGATGGGTCCCTTTGCTCAGTCACAGACTACCGCGCCTTCAAGGAGATGACTGTTAAGAATAAATACCCCCTGCTGTCGATTGACAACCTGTTTGACACACTTGGGGGTGTGAAGGTCTTTAGCAAGATTGATCTCACCGCAGGGTACAACCAGGTTTGCATTGCACCAGGGGATGAAGCAAAAATTTCCTTCCACACAAGCTACAGGTTGTTTGAGTGCTAGGTCACAAACTTTGGAATTACCAACACTCATTCCACCTTTTCCATGTTGATGAACAAAGCATTTGAGGATTTGATTAGGAAAGGTATCATTGTGTACCTTGACAACATTATTGTCTTCAGTCAAAATCAAACCACACATCTTCAACATCTCTGTGCTGTCCTTGACACCCTTTGGAAAAACCAGTTGAAGGCTAAGCCTTACAAGTGCAAATTCCTCAAGTCAGAGCTTCTGTTCCTTGGGCACACCATCTCTGCCCAAAGGATAAAGCCTGACCCTGCCAAAATCAAAGCAATCACAAGCATGCTGCCCCCACTGATATGGGCTTGGTGTGTACCTTCTTAGGCATGGTTGCCTACATATGCAAGTTTATTCTAAATTGCAAGGAACTAATCTCACCCCTCACTGAGCTTCTAAACACTTAACAGCGCTTCCATTGAAACCTGCCAGAGATCAAGCCTTCAAGACGTTGAAGCAAAGACTTACAACTGTGCTTATATTACAATTCCCCAATTGGAACCACCAGTACAAAATCAAGACTGATGCCTCTGACAGAGCCATAGGGGGCGTGTTACGGGTGGAAACTGACAAGGGTGTCTTCCTCTCTGTGGCATACAAATCCAGGAAGCTCACCAACTCAGAACAATGTTACCCCATACATGATAAAGAATTAGCAGCAATTGTTCCCTGCGTCAAGAAATGGTGCTGTTACCTGGAAGGGGCTACTTTTCTACCCTGCGTCCTGACAGATCACAAGTCACTCCAGTACTTCAACACACAGTCCCACTTGACACGCCGCCAAGAAGGCTGGGTAAAGACTATCCTCCTACCAGTTACACATTGAGTACAATCCTGGGAAGGAACTTGTCACAGCTGACGCCCTCTCAAGGCCCTATATAGTGTCTATCACTGGGGACAGTGGCTTGGATCCATATTAGCCAATGCTTTACCTCCGTCCTGAAGCAACTTGCTATGAGGGCCTTAACTTGGTAACCATCTCCAAGATAAAGGACAACAAAAGTCAGTTCACCATCAATGCTGGTGACGTCTGCCACCGGGCAGAGACTGGTGAGAAGACACCCTACATTCCCACCACACAACGGGGCAATACCATACTACACTACCACTGCACCTTGGGTCACATAAGAGGATTTAACCTCTTCAAGATCATGAAATATAAGGTTTGGTGGCTGTGTATGCGCCAAAAAATCTTGGACCTCCTCAAAACATATGTGTTGAGTGAAAAGAACACGTCTAAACCTGCACCCCCAAGTCCATCCTGCCCATTAAAGCCATAGAATCCTTTGAGCAGTGGGCCCTCAATATTGTTGGGCCCCTTCCCAAAGACAGACTGGGGAAGAAGTACATCATTACAGCCATTGAATATTTCACCTGTTGGCCAGTATCATGGGTGACCACTAATCACACCACTATCACCCGCTTTATTGGTAAAGAGATTGTGTCCTGTTTTGGGCAACCCAAACGTCTTATCACAGATGGTGGGCCCAGGCTTGTGGGGCATGTCATAAAGGTGTGCTGCGCCAAAAATGACCTCCAAAGAATAGTCACAACCCCCTACCATCCGCAAGCCAATTGACACATAGAGCAATTGAATGGCTCACTGGGCCAACTGATTGCCAAGCTCTCACAGGAGCATCCCAATACTGCATGTACTGAACACTTGCCCACTGCTCTACTTATCTTACAAGCAAGACTTAACAGGGGCACTGGGTTCAGCCCCAGCACCCTGGCCTTTGGGACGCCTGACAGGAGTAGAACAAGGGAAATTACAATCCACAGTTCCCAGGAAACCCCCCTTGTTGACAACTCCTTCCCTGAGCCAGTGGTGTACCAAAGCCCAAGAAATTGAACACAATAAAATTGAGGGAAGGACAAAACACCTCAAGACAAGATACGTCGTAGGCAACCCTGTCTACGCCCTCAACCCCAATTCAGCCAAATTATAACCCAACCACTTGGGGCCTTTCAAGATAGCTGCAGTCTATGACAACCATACATACCAACTTGGATATGCCCAAGAGAACACCAAGAAGATTCACCACAATTGCTTGCGCCCCTGCCGTGCCATCCACACACAAAAGTTGTTTGTGTGGACCTTCCCAGATCTTCTGCAGACTCTGATCCTGGTGTCTGACAACAAGCAGGGGGCAAGGAGGTGTTGCAAACAAGTTTCTAGACTTGCCTGCCAATGTATCTTATGACACACAGGGGGCGCTCAATAATAACCTCCAGAATTAACTCATACAGAATGGAACATCCTCCATGTTAACAATTTTAAAAAAAATTGCTTTATCTTTTATAAATTCAATTAAAAGCTCAAAATAAAAATCAAAACATTGCTTCTATTATCAATGTCAATTATTTAATCAAGAAAAAAATAATCTTTAATATTGAAAATAAGAAAAACATTTTTGAGAATTGTTGACATGGAGGATGTTCCATTATGTATGAGTTAATTCTGGAGGTTGCCCGCTCAATGAATTGCCCCTTGACATATCTAATAACATGAACCAATCTGATGGTAATATCAAACTGTGGGAACTTTCTTCTAATTAGGAGCACTATCAATCTGACCTGCTGATCCCTGAACAAGTTATTCCTTGGCTTCAAACCCTACATAGAACATGCCACTATGTTATCCCCTTGTGGTCTTGTGGCTCTCCCCATATAGTATATTAATCACAATATTCTACAATAAACAAGACCTTATTCTATTTATTCTTGTCCTTTCTATTGGACTGTTGTCTTCCCCAATTAAATACTGAACTCTAATTGGTTCAGTTGCAACAATCAACTACCCCTTTGTTTTACATCATGTCTATTCTGGATTGCTAGATCAGTTGGTGCCACATAAATTAAGCCCAATTTATTAATGGATTTCATATGCTATCTGTTGAAAACAGAAATTTGACTCCCCCTGTTTGACACTATCCACTTGCCACATATGGGGCTTGGCATTTTAAAAATCAAAGGCTCAGATTTAAGCTTAAATTAATAAGTGTCACACTATAGACACTGGTTGAAACCCACCAAAGTGACAAATTATCAGAGAAACTAGTGAAGAGAGCTTCTTAACATTCTATCATGCATTATGGTGAATAAATCACTCCCAGCCCTTCCAAGCATAATGATAGCCCCAATAAACACCTTCCCACTAATTTACTTTTTCAACTTGTGTTTTTCTACATATTTAAAACTACCCTTCCTTTTGCTTAACTTTTGAACCTGTTGTTAATTTAAGCAAGGTTTATATGTAAAAATAGCGGGTTTGAACCTTTTGGTCCACTCTGGGAAATTCAACAGTGAGAATTCAGCTTTTTACCCTTTACAGTAATAATTTAGGGCTTTTTGAGCTGGTCAACAGTGCCAAACTTGACACTTTTCTAATATTTGGGTGGTTAACCCTAATAAAAATTTCACTCAAATTTTTCTGCTACTATGTTTTATTAACCCTCCTAACTGTAATAACCAGTTACAGTAGGTACTACTTGCAGAAGGTATGGTAAGAGGTTGGCAAACTGGAAGCCAGTCAGGGCAGTGATGATCAGGTAGATGGTCATCAACCAACAGAAGACCTTAGCATGGAGGTTGTACCTTACAAAGCTCCTGGCAAAGTACGTTAACACATAGTACATGGAGGTGTACACCACAATAGACAGTGTGGAATGCAGGGACACCAGGGGAGGCCAGGAAACAGAGTAGAAGGAGTTGAGTTGTCCAGGGTCATGGTGAGGATCATGACCTAGCCCTTCTGGTGAGGGGCCAAAGAACTCTGGTCCTTGTTGATAGCCTCCAATCCCAAGGCAATCTGTAAGCACAGCTGTGAAGATGAGATGGTTCATCTTCCTTGGATTGGAGGGAGTTTGGCAGGGACTAACTAGTTTTAAAGTTGACTTAAGTTTTAAGTGAATTTAGCTTTATTGAGGGTATTATGCTCAATAATAGCACAAGCTATTACTGAGGAGGGGTCCCTTATTTATAGTGCTTCCCACTTGCAAAGTTTTGCAAGTGGGAATGAAAGCAAGGGATTGGAAAACCCAAATGTTTGGACAAGGTGATTGGGAATTGGGGTTTGAGAAGGTAGCCAAATTCTTTTTCTTTGACAATCTGTTGGGGATTTGGCCATTCTTGCCTAGAGCCAATGATTTTCCCTGGGTGTGGAGTCAGGTGATGGTGAAGGCTCATGGAGCTTTCAAAATCTATTTTTGTTTTGGAAGTCTTAGTCTGGCTGGGGTCTGGGCTCAAGCATATGGTTTGGTCCTCTGAATCCCACTAGTTTGGAGTAAAATTTATTTTTAACTTTTGAAACCTGATTTTTCCCCTCTTCTGAAAGGTCAGAATAATTTTTAGAACCTGAACCCTGGATTTGCCCTTCTTCTGAAGGGCAGGAATTAATCAATGTTTTTTCACCTACAACCAGGGACTTTTTTGATTAGTTGCAGGTTATGAGGGCTTCTGATTGGCTGTGGGATGGGACCTGGGATCCAGGTGAGTGGCTGGCAGCCAGATGGGACCCAAGGAGCAAGCGGGTGGACTGGGGGCTGGCTTGCTGGTGCCAGGCTGGGTGAGCAAGTGGCTTGCAGGTGGCTGGCTGGGCAGTGGGGGTTTGGTGAGCAAGTGGGGGCTCAGCAGGAGGCCTGCTGGCAGCTGGCTGGGCGCAGGGAGACTGGCAGAGGGTGCTGGCGGGTGTGGCAGGCATCTGCACGGTCACAGCAGGCGCCTGCTTGGATGATAAAATATTCTGGCAACTATTGAATTCTGTTTCCTCCTTTATTTTATTTTTATTTTCCCCAAATAAAGGGGGGAAATCCTCATTAAATTTTGCCTTTTTAATTGGACATTCTTCTATTCTTTTCCAACATTGCCCCTCAGTCAGAATTTGATTTATGTCAGGAATATTCCTGACACTAACCCTCCTGATTTCTTTTTTATGCTCCTGTTTTTACTTTTAAGTATCTTTTACCTCTTGTTTAGCCCTAAGATATTATGCTGAACCTAAAATCTTTGAGGGTCCACCAAATAACAACTATTTTTATGTTAAAACGTTATATGCCTACTTTGTGCTTCTGTTTTGCTTTATTATGTTCTTCCCATATAAATTTTTATTTTAATTTAAAAAACTAATTTTTTAGACAAGATTAAACAAGCCCACCAAGCAATCAAAGTGTGCTTCCTCCACAGGCTCTAATGCCTCTGCCACCACCCCCAATCACAACAAGAAGGCCCAACAGCCAAGAAGAATATTCCCCCATCTTCATCCCCCACCATGCTTCACTAAGTAAAAGTGAAAAAAATCTTACTGATCATTCTTTTTACTAGTTTGAGGCTGACTCAGAGCTTTAAAATAACGCTGTGCTGAGAAGTGAAAGGCTGCTAAAGAGTCTAATTCTTATAGCATCAAGGGGAGTTTAAAGTCCTCAAGCACCTTTCTTATTTCTTTGCAATAATGTTAGTGAAGGGTATCCCTGGTTTGTTGCAGATAACTACATCTTTAACTTTCTCAACCAAAAGTGCCTCACTGAGAGTAAGCATATTGTCTGTGAAGATAAGTCTTGTGGTACCTGCCTAAACACCAAAGGCTGGGAAAATATCATAGTTGAGAAGGAGGAGCACTCCTGCAAACCCCCTAATCATCTCATCACAAGGATGCTTAAGTGGTACCTCATTCAAGTCATTCCCACCTCTGCCCACCTCTGCACATCTGATCTGGCCATCAAGGCCTTGCAGCACTTTTAGCCCAATAATCTAAAGTTGGTGCCAACTCAAGAGAAGTTGTTAAAGTTCATCAGTGATAAAAGAATTACTGCCAATCCCCCTCCTCCCAAGGCCTCTGATATCCTCTCTGAGCTTACGCTCACCCATGAGCTCAAGCAGCTGTCAAGTGGGGAGTGCTTCCTCCTGCACAATGACAGGCCAGGTGTCAAGGAGCAAATTATCTGCTACTCAACTTAGAAGAGCCTGATGGAGTTGAAAAGGACGTCAACCTGGCTAGTTGATGGTACCTTTGCCACTTGCCCTGGATGTTCAAGCAGCTCTGGATGATCCATGCCCAGATTGACATACAGGTGATTCCACTTGTGTTCTTTCTTCTTCCTGGGGCCACTGAGGCCTTTACACCTGTGCTTTTACCATCCTCTGCCAAGCACTTTCCCTCCTTCCTGATGACAATGATGCCAAGAAGACCCCCCTACACCCGTGCCAACTTTCTGCCTCTGAAAAAGACCAGGCCACCCTAGACTTGGAGGAAAATGTAAGGCTAATAGCTCTTGGGCCTTCCATGTGCATTATGGACTTTGAGCCTGCTCAGTTCAATGCATTTGAGCAGCTGTTCAGCGGGGAGGTGCAGGGATGCCACTTCTGTTTCCTTCAAGAAGTTGATTTTAATGTGAAAGCCAATGCCAAGCTTAGTAGGTTGAGCCATAGAGATACATTGGATACCTAAAAAGTTGTGCTGGCATAATTTAGTGTCATGTATTTTTAAATCCAGAGCACACTGCACAGGGGTACAAGGTTATCTCCAAAGATCCCTACATGGTGAAGCATCTATAGTTCAGGCCTATCCTGGAGTTTTTTGAGCCCTTCTGTATAGTTAAGGTTGTCACTCAAAGGCAATCCAAGGCCAGATATGAGGCCTTCTAGAATGTGTAACAGGCTGTCATCAATGGGGAGATGAAGACAACTTCATAATTAGAGGCCTATCATAGGCATCTCAAGAATAACTTTGGGGTTCATCCCAAGTTTATTAAATTTTTCCTCCTTCTTCAACATGAGCAGGAGACAACTGTCTCCAAGCTCAGATATCTGTCCAACTATATGCCACCCCCAAGCCCATCACTAAGTCTTTACTCTTTACCAAGGCCATTCAGGAAGCCACCAAGGTGAATTATAAGGCCTCTGATCTTAACCAGCAGCTTGAGCTTATTGCAACTGCCCTCCTGGAAGGGGCCAAGATAAAGAAGGGAAAAAGTTCTGAGGAATAAACTTTTTTGCTTATATATTTTTTAATCTGAAATCTTCACTTTTTTGTTTTGATTTTTACATTTTTTAAATATATTTAGATATTAATCATCTTTTTAGGTATATATGGTAAGTTTCAGATGAACATTTATAGTTGAAGGTGGATTAAATTTCTTAACTTTTGCTAATTTACTAGTAAAACATGATATATTCTCAGCTGTGCTGATATAAAGTATAACAAATAAATATTTTTGATAGCTCATTGTTTGTAAAATTTTATAATGCTTTGTTTTTATTTATTTTTTGTATCATTAGAGCTTTAATTTTTATGGTGGTAAATTTTTTATAGTAAATGTCACAGCCCATATTGGTTTCTGGCTGTACTCCTGAAGGAGAGGCAGGCCAGTCCTGAAAGGCCATATAGACAATAGGATAAATTATGGCCAAGTAATTGATAGCAGTGGGACATGGACACCAACTATCAGTGTGGGCTAAACCCTGATTGGATAACCCCAACACTTTTATATAGATGAACACCAGTTTAATGAAGTCTTGGACAGGAAGGGCCTCTGACAAGGGAGAAATAGGTATTTTTGTCATTGGTGTTGGGAGCTGTCCTTCTGAGGTGGCAGATAGATAACCAGGAGGGAGGTACATATGGTGGGGCAATATAATTCTGGTCCTGAGATGTGAGCTGGTGTAACCAAAAGAGATGAAGAAGATCCTGATGAAAATATATGGGAGAAGAAATATTGCTGTTAGGTGTTGTTTAAAGAGGAAACTAAAATATATAAGTTCTAGCAATATAATGAATTCCTATAATCTAAAGATGTTCACATTGCATAGACATTTATTGATGACAATGTTGTAACTGTGCTTTTTTAGCAGAGTTACAAGGGGAAAAATATTTAGAAGCTAGATGATAATATTTATTGGGAGATAGTGATTATATAGTCATTGTGAATCAAGGATAACAGGAACATGATTGTGTTGATCACACAGCTGGATGGTGAAGGGGGTGGCTTGATCCTGGTAATGAGTCAAGCGCTAAAATAAGATATCCACCATAAAGTATCATCATATGTTCATGTTGTTGGATTTGGCAATTCAAGTTGACTTCCTAGTCTGGCTTCAAGTGGCTGGGTAATTGGATTGCAGGTCACAAACCCATTTTCTTGGAGCCTTGCTGGTGGGTCAAGCCTGCTGTTTTGATACCCCCCTACTGAAGGTTGGCCTCCTCTGGGGGTAGGTTGTCAGGGAGGTTGTCAGGAGCCCAGGTGCTATTCTGGACTAATTGTTGTTCTCTGGCAGGCAGGGCGGTTATGCATTGTTTTTGTCTTGCTTTGCAGGGTCTTAGGCAATCATGGTGTAGGGTCTTGTCTTGTTTACACTTCCTGAGTCCTTATATGAGGTAAGTGTTATTGTTGTTTAAATTTAGAATTATTGCTGGGCCTACTTTCTTGGGTTGTAGTTTGCTTTTATCAACGTTCATGACCCAAACTTTGTCCCCAACTTCATGTCTATCCTGGATGGGGACAAAAGTTTTTTGCAGACGTTCATTTTCTTTTTCTGTTTGCTTGCTGTTGGCCTCTATAACTTGAGGGTCTGAGTGCAGGGGGACTTTACTTGGGATTTCCAGTTTGGGTCCTGTTAATGCTTGAATGATATTTGTCTGTGTGCTGTATATCAACTCAAAAGGACTTTTTCCGGTGGATCTGTTTGCTTGGGTTTAGCACACAAGTAGTGCAGTTGATAGCTGCTTATACCAGTCTTCAGGTCTCCCAGCGGTGAGCTTGGATAAGGCTTGCACAAGGCTTCCATTAAGCCGCTCTACACATCCATTAGCCTGTGGGTGGTATGGTGTTGTCACGGTATGTTTGAACCCATTTTTAGTGAGGTATATGTTGGTGTTTTTGGAGGTCAATTCTTTCCTTCCATTGGTTATCAGGAGTTATGGCTTTCCAAACTTGATGATTATCTCTTTTCCAATGAATTGTTGTACCTCATTGCCAGTGTGCGCCTTTACTGCTTGGGCCACTGGCCATCTTGTAGCAAAGTCTATGGCAGTGATGATGTATTTTTATCATTGTGTTTCCCTGGCATAGGGCCAACAACATTGAGGGCCCACACCTTGAAGAGTAGTTGTGTGCAGATGGGTAGTACTGACTTTGGAGGGGTTTTGCTTTTGGCAAATTTTTGCATACCTCACATTGATCTAGGACTTCCTGAACGTCACAATATAGGGTTGGCTACCAGGCCTTGTGCTTAAGGAACTCATATAGGTTTTGACTCTTGGTGTGTCTGAGGTCTCTATGATATTGTAGGATGGTGTCTACTTGCTGGTGCGTGGGGATGTAAGGAATGGTAGTACTGTTGGACATTTTTCTGTGCAGGGTCTCATATATGTCAGCAAATAGGTGTTTGTTCTTGATAACTGTTTCCTTTGTTATGTCGGTTGTACCAGGGGGAAGCCCTTGTCCTTTGTTTGTAGTACCAAGAGAGGCCAGTCTGGGACAAGCCCATTTTCCCTTCTAGTGGCACAGACATACAGGCGCAAGAGGGCATCTGCCATGGCAAGCTTGGGATCAGGTTTGTACTGTATGAGCATATTGAATCTCTCCAAGAGCTCCATCCAGTGGACTTGGTGGCAAGAAAGATTTGCTTGGGGTTTGAAATATATGAGCAACTTGTGGTCGGTTAATGCTGTGATTTTTCCTGCTGTTCTAGATAACAACGCCATTTGACTAGACAGTGTACAATGGCCAGCAATTCCTTGTCGTGGATAGGGTATTAACACTTTCCATCTGTCAACTTTTGTGATTCATAAGCTACAGGCAGTAAGTCATCATCATTATTTTTGATTTGTAGTACTCCCCCAATGGATGCATCTGATGTCACAGTAGGTTCCATCATGCCAGAAATTATCTGCCCAAGCAAGAAGGCTCAAAAAAACCAGAAACCTTTATTGAAATTGACCAAGTTAACAGATTTAAATCAAACGGTTGATTGGAAATGGGTTACAGCTCTCCAGTCTGTCAGCTGAAACAGGTTCCTCCTTGAAAATTGACGTTGATAAATTGGCATAATTTGAGGGTCACCCAATATGAGCTTGTTAATCAGCATGGTTGTCAGAAATTGATCACACAAGGGTTTTTTGCAACTTGGACCAGATACTTACTTGACAATGTGGAAGGAATAGGAGGCCAAGACTCAGGTGGTATTGCATAGTCAATTTTCTGATATATATTGAATAATTTTCACTGTTTCAACTCTAATAGTTGAGTCCTCCCAAAATTTTACTCAATAAAAATCATTTATCCCCAGTTCTAATTTACTTTTCAAAATGAATCCTGTGATTGGGTTGTTACAATATATTCTGTACAATCTAATTCTCAACCAAATCATTTCTGGAAGATGGGGTCCTTCAGTTGGAACTTTGTTGTTGGTGCCGCCCAATGTTAACTTTGTGATAGCCAATTTTGAAGCTCCCCCCATTCTGGAAACTGAAAATTGTGTTGCCTCCCAATGTCCAGAATTTTATTCTGAAGATTTGTTGATGTTGTCTCAGGCCATTTATCTTGGGATACTTTGGTTAGGATTAATTGTTTTGCTTAATCCTGGTATTACAATTGGAAATTTTACAAAAAGATATTTGAAGCCACATTGGTGGTTAATCATTAATTCTATATGGATTTGGGTGGTAATTCCCCATCACTTAGAAATGGCTTCATACTATCCCACAATTCCTGTCACATCTGAGGCGTCGGTTTCCATTTGGTTTCCCCCATCACATTTAGGGTATTGCAGGATAGGAGCTGCTGTGAGCTTCTCCTTGAGGCGTTTAAAACAGAGGTCATGTTGGGGGTCCACACAAACTTGGATTTGGTGCCTGTTATGGAGGATAAGGGGGCAGTCAAAACGCCACAGTCATGTATAAAGCGGCTTACATTGGCCACCATTTCCAAGAAGGTGCAGAGTTCCAACTTAT
Organism: Entomophthora muscae; assembly: GCA_014839935.2. Classification (NCBI taxonomy): domain Eukaryota; kingdom Fungi; phylum Entomophthoromycota; class Entomophthoromycetes; order Entomophthorales; family Entomophthoraceae; genus Entomophthora; species Entomophthora muscae. The sequence continues at coordinate 17,259 of QTSX02005117.1, read as the reverse complement.
CCTTGGGTGGCGGCATCTTGCATATGGCCTGTACCTTTTGACTGTTGGGTTTGATACCATCCTTTGAGACTATGTGTCCCAGGAAGGGTAACTGCTTGCAGAAGAACTGGCACTTGGAGGTTTTGGCCAACAGTTTGTGTTGTGCCAGGGTAGCAAAGACTACCTCTAGGTCCTTGTGGTGTTGTTCCACCAAGGGGCTGTAGAGAATAATGACATCTAGGTAGACTAGGACATGCTTGTCTATGTATGGCGCAAACACTTTGTTCATGAAGGTCACAAAGCTTAAAGGGGTGTTTGGCATGCCAAAGTTGAGCACCACACACTTGTACAAGCCATATTTAGTGTAGAAGGCTGTTTTGGGGATGTCTTCCTCCTTAACACAAATCTGGTTGTAGCCTGCAGTCAGATCAATCTTGGAGAAGACTGTGACTCCTCCCAAGGCATCAAAGAGATTGTCAATCAGTGGTAGTGGATAACAGTTCTTGATGGTAACTTTGTTTAGGGCTTGGTAGTCTGTGACCAGACATAAGGTACTGTCCTTTTTGGCCACAAAGAATACGGCGGTTCCAAAAGGAGACTATGAGAGGCAGATAAGCCCTTTCTCCACGGCCTCCTTGAGGTAAGCGCGTAGGGTGTTGTCCTTGTTTGGGGTAAGGTGATAGATGGGTTGCGCCTTAGGCACCGCTCCTTTGAGTTGGATGGAGTATTGGATGTGTTCCTCTGGGGGCAACCTGGGTAGAGCTTCCTTGAAGATTTTGAGATGGCAGGCCACAATTTTAGCAATCCTGAGGTGTGGAGGTATCCTGGTGATCTTTGAAGTATATGATCTTGTACTGGCAGGAGTCCCAGTCACTTGCCTTCTGGTTTTCCTTTTTGTCCAGGGTCTCTGTGATGCGCACAAAGACGTGGTTGCATAGGAGTTGGTCCACTGAGTCAGGGTAGATCTGGTGGTTGACACCTTCATGCTTAATGGTCAACACTGAGGTTGCCCAGTCTACGTGAGGATTGTTATTTTGTAACCAATCTACCCCAGTACAATGTCAAACTTTGGGAAATTGATGACAGGACCTTGGATGGTGGAGTGGAGGTTCTTGAGCATGACAGAGAAGGGGGCAGTTTCCCTTGTCACAGCAATGTGATGTTCATCAGCCAGGACCACGTTTTTAATCTGCAAATGATTAGCAGCTAGCTTGAACTTATCTAAAAAGCTGCTGTTGACTAGGGTTTGATCTGCACCCAAGTCCAGGAGTGCTGATCCTGTGTAACCGCAAAATTGGAAAGGGTAATACAGCAGTTTATTGGGATGTCTGGCAATGGTGTAAAGTACCAGGTCCTCTGAGGGCACTTGGATCATTTTACACTGTTCTCACACCTTGGGTTGGTATTCATCATTGGGCAAGTCAGGAGTTGTGCAGGGAGAGCTTGGCTTGCTTAGTGCTCTACCCAAGCTTTTCCCTTGTCTTGATTGTCTTGTGTGGAAGTGATGCGGAAATGAGTATGATTTGACTAGCCATTGTTTTCATTCCCATGTCCATTTGAGCTTGTGGGTTTATGGTTGGTGTTATTCCTGTTGCCTTAAGGGGGTGGTCAAGTGGAGCGCCTGCCTCTGTGGGAATCCTTGGGTCTCTCTTGTTTTCCAATTTGTGCCTTATGGAGGATATTGGATGTTTATTCTGCTTTTTCTGCTTTGCGGTACAGGCTTTGTAGGTTGGTCACTTGGTCCAGGTTCATATGTCTCATTATGTGCAACTTAAGGGCGTCATAGTACATGAAATGTGTAGATGGGGTGTCAAAGGCCATCTCACATGGGTCACAAAGTTGGAGTTCCTTGTAGGTGCGGGTGAGTTCCTTTACAGTGCCTGTCTGGTTTAGGTTCTTTACTTGTTGTATGATCATGAGTGCTGTGTCCTTAAGCATAGACCTTACCAAGAAGTCTTGCTTGAAGGTATCCCAGTTCTTGTTGGCGTGTTTTTTGTGCCACTTGTCACACCAGATGCCAGCGTCATGGGCCAGGCAGATGGAGATTTCTGCAATCCAAAATTGCTGTGGGCATTCTGTTTGGGCCAGTTTGCTCTGGGAGGACTGGATACATGCTGCAGCGTTGTCGTTGTTGGCACCAGCAAAAGGTTCCAAGGCAGCGCTTTGCAGTCTTTGGGCTAAGTAAGTGGGCATAATGCTTTTGTTGGTTGGTTGTGGAATAGAGGAGGGAGCCTGAAAGAACTCTTGTACAGACATGGTGTTGAAGGCAGGTAGTGGAATCACCGTGTTCTGGTACAGGACAAAGCCATTGGGTATCTCAGTACCAAGGGTGTACAGGGTCCAGTCCAGCGGGAGGCCAGACATAATTCTGTCAAGGATTTGTTGGCCGCGGCACGTGTGGTCAACAGGTGGGATTTTTTAAGATAAGGTGGGATGGATAAACTACCTGTGCTATCAATGTTGTAACTGTGCTGTTTTAGCAGAGTTACAAGGGAAAAAATATTTAGAAGCTAGATAATAATCTTTATTGAGAGATAGTGAATATATAGTCATTTTGAATCAAGGATAACAGGAACATGATTGTGTTGATCACACAGCTGGATGGTGAAGGGGGTGGCTTGATCCTGGTAATGAGTCAAGCGCCAAAACAAGATATCCACCATAAAGGATCATCATCTGTTCATGTTGTTGGATTTGGCAATTTGAGTTGACTTCCTAGTCTGGCTTCAAGTGGCCGGGTAATTGGATTGTGGGTCTCAACCCTGGTTGCTTGGAACCTTGCTGGTGGGTTGAGCCTGCTGTTTTGACAATGATGTCAACAAGGAGAAAAACTTCTCTTTCTCATCTTTTATACTTACTGGATGAGTATCAATTTCTTGTCCACCAGTTGGCTGGTGGCATTATTTTAAGTGTTACTAATCTCTAGTTTGAAATCCTGCAGGTTTTTGCACACAGGGGGAAGCACATTGGTTTCTGCCATACTGTGGTATATTTGGCTTTTGTCTGCTGAGATGCCACAGCAAATATTAAAGCTTGCAAAGATTTGAATGTTCAATTGTGTGAGCAATCAATTCTTTTCAAAATCTACCATTTCCCAATAAGTTTGTGGTACAATTTTGCTTATAGTGCTAGTTTCCAGGTTTTGCAGCACATGGGCCTTGCAAGTCCTGGGCCATTTGGGATTGCTAATTTATGTGTTGCAACTGAACCAATGAGGATTCAGTATTTGAAATTTGGGAAGACAACAGTCCAATAGGAAGGACAGAATAATAAGAATAAGGTATCATTTATTGTAGAATATTGTGATTAATATACTATATGGGGAAAGCCACAAGGCCAAAAGGGGGGGACACAGTGGGAAGTTCCATGTAAGGTTCAAAGCCAAGGAATAACTTGTGCGGGGATCAGCAAGTCAAATTGGTAATGCTCCTAATTAGGATGAAGTACCCGCCATTTGATATTGCCATCAGATTAATCCATGTTGTTAGATACATCAAGGGGCAACTCATCAAGCGCCCCCTGTGTATTGTAAGATACGTTAGCAGGCAAGTCTGGAAACTTGGTTGCAACACCCCCCTTGCCCCCTGCTTGTTGTCAGACACCAAGATCAGAGTCTGCAGAAGGTCTGGGAAGGTCTGCACAAACAGCCTTGTGTGGGGATGGCGTAGCAGGGGCACAAGCAATCATGGTGAAGCTTCTTGGTATTCCCTTGGGCGTCTTTGAGTTGATAGGTATGATTATCATAGACAGCAGCTATCTTGAAGGGCCCTAGGTGGTTGGGTTTCAACTTGACAGAATTGAGGTTGAGGGTGTAGACGGGGTCATCTACAGCATATCTAGCTTTGAGGTGCTTTTTCCCTCCTTCAATTTGCTTGTGCTCAATTTCCCAGGCTTTGGCACGTCATTGGTCTAGGGATGGGGTTGTTACTAGGGGAGGCTTGTCAGGAACTCTGGACCGTAGCTTTTCCTGTTCAACCCCTGTCAGACTGTCAGGCGTCCCAAAGGCCAGGGTTCTGGGGCTGAACCCTGTGCCCCTGTTGATTCTTGCTTGCAGGATAAGTAGAGTGGTGGGCAGGTGTTCAGTCCATACAGTGTTGGGGTGCTCTTGTGAGAGCTTGGCAATCAGTTGAACCAGTGAGCCATTTAACTGTTCCACAGGTCCATTTGCTTGAGGATGATAGGGAGTCGTAACTATACGTTGGAGTGTGTTCTTGGCGCAGTATGCCTTCATGACATGTCCAACAAGTTTGGGGCCGCCATCTGTGATGAGACGTTTGGGTCGCCCAAAGCAGGCCACAATTTCCTTGTCAATGAAGCAGGTGATGGTAGTGGCAGTGTGGTTAGTTGTTGCCCAGGCCACTGGCCAGCAAGTGAAGTAGTCAATGGCAGTGATAATGTACTTCTTTCCCAGTCTGTCTTTGGGCAGTGGCCCATAATGTCAAGGGCCCACTGCTCAAAGGGTTCCATGGCCTTGATGGGCAGGACAGACTTGGGAGGTGCAGGTTTGGACATGTTCTTTTTGCACAGCACCCATGTTTCAAGGAGGTCCAAGATGTCTTGACACATGCACGGCCACCAAACCTTCTGTTTCATGATCCTGAAGAGGTTACGCCCTCTGATGTGACCCAGGGTTTAGTGGTAGTGCAATATTGTGTCACCTTGTTGCATGGTGGGAATGTAAGGTGTCTTTTCACCTGTCTCTGCCTAAAGACAGACGTTACCAGCATTGGTGGTGAACTGAATCTTGTTGTCCTTCAACTTGGAGATGGTTACCAAGTTAAGGCCCTCGTAGCAAGTTGCCTCAGGGAAGAGGTATAGCATGGGCCAATTGGGGTCCAACCCATTATCCCCAGTGATAGACGCTACGTAGAGTTGCAAAAGGGCGTCAGCTGTGACAATTCCTTCCCAGGCTTGTACTTGATGCGCAAATGGTAAGGGGATAGACACTCAACCCATCCTGATTAGTGGCGTGTTGAGTTGGACTGTGTGTTGAAGTACTGAAGTGACTTATGGTCCGCCAGAACGCAGGGTGGGAAGGTAGCACCTTCCAGGCAACAGCGCCACTTCTCAACACAGTGCACAATTGCTGCAAGCTCTTTATCATGGATGGGATAGTGTTGTTCTGAGTTGGTAAGTTTCTTGAACTCATATGCCATGGGGAGGAAGACACCACCGTCAGTTTCTACCCTTAGCACACCCCCTATGGCTCTGTCAGAGGCATCAGTCTTGAGTTTGTACTGACGGTTTCAATTGAGGAACTGCAGTACTGGTGCTGTTGTGAGTCTTTGTTTCAACATCTCAAAGGCTCAATCTCTGATAGGGGTCCAATGGAAGCGCTGTTTGGTGTTGAGGAGCTCAGTGAGAGCTGCAATTAGTTCCCCGCAATTGGAAATGAACTTGCGCATGTAGGCAATCATGCCTAAGAATGTCCGCACCTGGCCCACATCAGTGGGGGAAGCATGCTGGTGATTGCCTTGATTTTGGCAGGGTTGGGCTTTATCTCTTGGGCAGAGATGGTGTGCCCAAGGAATAACAGCTCTGACTTGAGGAACTTGCATTTGGAGGGTTTAGCTTTTAGCTGGTTTTTATGAAGGGTGTTGAGGACAGCACGGAGGTGTTGGAGGTGTGTGGTCTGATCTTGACTGAAGACAATAATGTTGTTAAGGTACACAACCATACACTTTCCAATCAGTTCCTCAAATGCCTTGCTCATCAACATGGCAAATGTGGAAGGAGTGTTGGTCATTCTGAAGTTCATGACCCAACACTCAAACAACCTGTAGCGCGTGCAGAAGGCAGTTTTTGCCTCATCCCCTGGTGCAATGCAGACCTGGTTGTACCCTGCAGTGAGATCAATCTTGTTAAAGACCTTTGCACCTGCAAGTGTATCAAACAGGCTGTCAATCAGCAGCAGGGGTACTTATTCTTGACTGTCACCTCATTTAGAGCGTGGTAGTCTGTGACCAGGCAAAGGGACCTGTCCTTCTTGGCTACAAAGAAGACAGCCACCCCGTATGGAGAGAGCGGGGCAAACAAAGCCCTTATCAAGCGCGTCCACAAGGTGTTGGCAGAGGGTCTCATCTTCCTTTGGTGTAAGACAGTATAATGGTTGTGCTTTAGGTAACAATCCTTGAAGTTGTACAGCGTGCTGGATCTCCTGGGGAGGAGGTAGTTGTTTAAGTGTCTCACTGAACATTTCCTTGTACCCCTCAAGGAGTGCAGCAAGCGCTGGTGGTGGTGAAGTGGCCAAAGGAGGGACCGCAAATGATTTGGCGCGGATAACTTTGACTGAACATTGGTTGAAGTCTAGTTTCCCCCCTTGAAGTTGTACGAGCCTATCTGTTATCCTAACAAACACAGTATCATGCAGTAACTTTCTCATTTCCACAGGGTATATCTGGAATCCCACCCCATTCCTATTAAGAGTGATGACAGAGGTATTCCATCCAATATAGGGACAGTTGTGCCAAATCCAGTTGAGGCCAGCAATTACGTTGTGGCTGAGCCCTGCCATGATTGGCCCAGAGAGCTTAACCTGGATGTTCCCCATTCTCACAGAGAAGGGTACCATCTCATGGGTAATTGCAACTCTACAGGAGTCAGCTACTTGTACTGCCTTGAACCTGCTTGGCACTTGGTCCAATTGGTGAGAGTCGGCAAACACCTGGTCCACCATAGTATGGTTGGCCCCGGTATCTACCAGTAATTTATGGGTGTTCCCACGGAAACAGAAGGGATAGGATAAGTGGGTTACTTTATTTGAGGAGTGGCTTGCTTATAGTACAGGGTCGTCACTGTGGACTTGGAAGACATCCAGGGTTTCAACTTCATGGATGTTGTAGTTGCAGGGGTTCTTTGGGAGGAGGGATTGAGAGTGAGGGACAAGTGGGGTTGTAGAACCTCTTGTAGCTACAGCCCCCAGGCTTTCCCTGGTCCTCAATTTGCGCTAGCTGGAGTTCCCCCTTGTGGGGGCGCTTAACCCCGTTTTTCTGTTGGTGGAACTGGCGGCAGCCTACTTGGTTGTGGGCACTGCCAGGTGTGGGACAAGGTTGGGGTGGTGCATCATTGGATCTGCGGAAGCCCATTGAGGACTGGTTGTTAGCCTCCATGATGGCCTTGTAGTAGTCATTGATGGAGGTGCAGCGACCTACGGGGACCCACTTGCAGATACAGGGTTTTAACCCATTGATGATGAGAGTGGGTAGCATTGCATTTCCGTTGGTCACAGCTTTGGGGGCGGCAGCAAGAGCTTGTTGCCATGCAGCAAGGTACTCAGGAATGGACCCAGTTTGTTTGATTGCTAGAAGAGGAGTCCCCACAACAATGGGGGAGAAGGTTTTGCTGTAGCAGGACTTGGCGGCGTCTCAGAATGCTGCCCAGGTAACATCAAGTTCCTGACTGGCCCAGTTGGTGAACCACACAGCAGCAGGCCCCGTGAGGCAACCAGACACAGTGGTGACCCACATGGACTCAGGAACCTGACAGATACAGAGGCAGGTTTCAGTAGATTGGAGCCAACTGGCAATGTTGGCCCCCTCAACGCCCCCACAAAGGATTTTAGCTGAAGGTTGAGCATGCGTTGGGACAGGTCTGACTGGGGCGGGGTGATGCTGGCGTCACGCTGCCCAAGGAGGAGCCGGGTGTACACACTTGTGAGAACTAGCTGGTCTTGATAGATGATGTACCCGCTGGGGATGTCCCCCTTGGGGATTGACAGAAAAGTTTCTTGTTGGGGAGTAGCCATACGGCCCGTACTCCGTCCTTTCTTAGGGGGAATTTTGTTTTAGGTAGGTTGACAATCTACTTTGCTACCACTTTTGCAACCAAACCAATGAGGATTCAGTATTTGGAATCAGGGAAGACAACAGTCCAATGGAAAGGACAGAATAACAAGAATAAGGTATTGTTTATTGTAGAATATTGTGATTAATATACCATATGGGGAAAGCCACAAGGCCACAAGGGGGTAGAATAGTGGGAAGTTTCATGTAAGGTTTGAAGCTGAGGAATAACTTGTGTGGGGATCAGCAAATTGAATTGGTAATGCTCCTAATTAGGATGAAGTACCTGTCATTTGATATTGCCATTAGATTAATCCATGTCGTTAGATACGTCAAGAGGCGACTCATCAAGCGCCCCCTGTATATTGTAAGATACCTTAGCCGGCAAGTCTAGAAACTCGGTTGCAACAGATGGCTTTTTGTCTGAGCTGGCATTATTACAGGGGTTTCATGTTTTTGTGGTGCTATAAAAATCTGGGCTAATAGCTTTTAAGAGGTATCTTGAGCCCTGATAGTAAAGAGTGATTTTTACATAATAAAATGAGAAATAATTGTTTATTTCTCCTTATTATTAGTTAATATATGTTTTATTGCATGTTTGAGCTTTCTGGAGTCATTTTAGGATACTATAGTGGTATAAATTAATCATCTATGTTAAAAGCCTTCATATAATCAAGATCTGTTAATTAAAAAGTGTCAACTTCCAGGAGTCAATCAGAGAAAAAACCAAATTCTCACTTCACTTAATAGTTGACTATCAGGGAGTCAACTTCACCACAGTTGTCAATCTAACTATACCTTAGACTTAGATAACTTCAATTTTTATCTAAATTAAGATATATTTAGCATTTTTATATAGATATACAAGCCTTTTAAATTCACTATTTTATCTTTCCTTTTTTTTAGAAAATCTAAAAAGTATCTTTTATTTTTTTCTGCCTTTGAGAAAATTTTAATGTACTTTCCCCTTGTATGATTTTTTAAAAACTATAGTAGTTGCCTATCTATGACATTCCTATAATGTTACAGTGTTGTCCTGCCTCATCTGCTGAGGGAAAATCCAACACAAAACCAGCCAATTTCATTCTGAGTGAGTAGATTTTGTTTTAGGGTGATGATTTTATTTACCCTTGTAACTTTAAATAGTATTATATATAAAATAGTAATAGTCTTTGTGATATTTGTTCTAGTAGATTATGCTTTTTCTTTATAGGCCTAATCTGGATATCAAGATGTTTCCTGTCAAGTTGTGCTTTATTATTTGACATAATAAAGAACTTGGGCAAAAGACTTAAATATGTAATATTTGTGGTTCTGGCTTTAAACCTGTTTGATCTGAGTATGATTAATAGATATCTTCCTATCAAATGGAAGATGAGCGCCAAAGATTCAATGTCAAAATTAATGAGCAAAAATGAACTTATTTTATTAGAGGAAAGTACATTCAAATTTATACCCAAAGGTTCAATCCTGATAGCCTAAGTGAAGGTACCCCACATGGCAAGAGGCCAGTAGGGATCCAGAAGTCTCAGTTATTGATACCAGCCCATATTTGGGTAAAGAGAACTCAGCAAGTTGAAAGCAAAAGCTAAGGCTTTTGCATGAGTCATTATGAGAACCACCATTCACTAGGCTAATTGTAACTCCTAGTGAATTCAAATTCACAACATTTTCTTTGATCCATATTGATACTATCAGGGGCTTAATAATTCTAATTTAGTTGAAACTAGGTGTAAATTTGCTTAGCTTTGGAAGATGTAAATTTATGCTGCTTTTATGGCCTTTTCTTCCAAAAAAGGCCAACTCAAAATTATAACCAGTTTGTTTTGGATTGTCCAGATCAATCTGGATGATCTACTGCTAAGGTGCAGATTTGATTTGATTTGTTTTCCACCTCACCTGAAAACATCTTGCAATATGCAAGAGGCGCTCAATAAGTTGCACCATGTTGTATCTAACAACATTCCATCTCAAATGCCAAAATATGGGATAATACTCCCTAATAAGGAGGAAAGCCAGCTCTAGCCAAACACCCTCAACAACTTATTTGAAACCCAAACCATATTTGGATCATGTCACCAATGCCACCCCCTGGTGGCTTGGTGGCTCTTTTTTAATGTATAATAACTTACATTTCCCAATAAAGCTATTGTCTTTTTCCTAAATATCTTTTCTTTCCCCTTGGACCGGTGTCTTCCCTCTTCAAATATGAACTATAATTAGTTTATTCACAACATTTTTGGGTAAGTTTTGTAATGCTTTTGATTCACATGCCTTTGATTTGATCCATTTAGCTCATCAATAGTCATTTTACCTTTAATAGACTGAAATAGCTGATAAAAGAGCCCTTGGTCAGTGTTTGACTTCTATCTTCTCTGAACTGGATATGGTTTGTTTGTATCAAGTGGTGTGAAAACTGGACTACTGTGTACATTTAATCTTGCTTCATCATTGTCTCATATTGTATTGGGCTTAATGATGATGACCATTCAAAATTTCACTATGTCTTAAAAATATAAGTACACTGGCAACCAGTAAGCAAGAACTTATAATTTTAAGAATATATTGGTCTTTCACTTAATATTGAGCCAGATCCATTTGCTTAAACATTTGACCTCTGCTTTCTGACATAATGTTTGAGTTTTCAAAGCTGTTGTGGTGAAAAAAAGTTAGACTAAAATAAAATCAGCTAAAAAAATCGATGATGATTTATATTGATTAATAATATAGCTGGAACAGTTTTCTATTTATTCTGGGATAACTTTATTATTTATCTCAATGGCTTTGAAAAACCACTGCATAAAAACCAAGCGTGAGTGGTCAATTGATCTTCAATGTTTAGCCATCGATTAAAATCTGATGCAGTGGCAATATGAGAACTTCATAAAATGTGCATTATAAACTAAGCTACTTATTTATTCCAAATCAGCACAGGTTGAAGTTTTTTACATCAATTTTTTGGTGGGATTTTATGGTTGGATTTATAAAACTCTATTTAGAGAGGCATGTGGGGGGCTTGGGCTATGCAACTTTTCATTTCTGATGTTAGGCCTTTAGAATAAAAATCCTGGAGAGTAGATACTCCAAGAGGGATACCAGTCAAAGAAGTCGATGTGGAACTTGTCGGGAGAAAGACAACGTAATCACCAGACTTGAGCGTGTATAGCTTTGGATCTACAGAGGGATCCTTTAAGAGAAAGGCACGATGGTTTCCATCAGTGCGCCCGCCCAACACTTTTCCGGCTCTTTGATGTTTGGGCAAGGTAGGCCCATCAATGAGTACAAGTTGGGGCACGCCCACAAGCTTGGCTAATCGGCTTGTTGCTCCCGCGTGGAAGGTTGCAATGATTTCACGGAGGCGCGTCTGCTTGACCTCATTCGGAACATCGTCCGTCATCCTTCGATGAGCATGGGTTCCTTCTCTTAGAGAATAAGCAAACATGTACGCCATGTCGAATTGAACTTCCTCCATTAGAGTGATTGTGTCTTGATGGTCGCTTTCTGTTTCGCCACAAAAACCAGCAATGAAGTCAGAACTAAACGTCACACCAGGAATAACTTCTCGAACATGGCGAGCTAAATCCAAATACGCTTCACGGGTATATCCTCGTCGCATACGCTCAAGAACTGCCGAGCTTCCTGATTGGGCAGGCAAATGAAGGTTGTTACAGACATTAGGGTATTTACGAATGACTTCCAATAATGCATCAGGAAAGTCTTTGGGATGAGGAGAAGTAAAGCGTACTCTCATTTCACCATCGACTTGTGCCACTCTCTCTACCAGTTCGGCGAAACGAAGCCCACCATCTTTTCTTTTATATATCGTGCGAAAGCCAGGGCTAGAAAGTTCTCCCCCAAAGCCTTTGGGCTCAAACGAAGCGGTGTTTGAAATATCTCTATAAGAGTTGACATTCTGCCCTAGAAGAACCACCTCTCTAATTCCTTGTTCACTGAGACGCTTGACCTCCTCAATGATGCTATCTACAGGCCGGCTTCTTTCTGTGCCACGCGTAAAAGGGACAATGCAGTACGAGCACATGTTGTTGCAGCCTCTCATAATTGACAGGAAAGCTGACCGTGTATTTTCATCTCTGCGGACTGGCACGATGTCGGCATACGTTTCATCCGCCGAAAGAATGACATTAGCTACACCTTGAGTAGATGTTTCGTTAAGACTGATTAAATGAGGAATAGAACGGTATGCATCGGGCCCGCAAACTAAATCTACTAGCTTGTCATTTTCTAACAGCTTTTCTTTAAGTCTTTCAGCCATGCACTATTTACACAAATTAGCTACTGTTATGAACAAACCAAAGAAGACTACGGTGCAAAAAACACTTACTCCAAGAACACCAACTATTGGGGGGAGATTTTTAGGATGGTGAGGGCGTTGAATGTTTTTCAGAGCGCGGAGACGATGCCATATCTTTTGTTCAGCAGCATCTCGAATCGAGCACTAGCTGTTAAATAAATCCTTTTAATTTTGTATCTTACGGTAACTAGAAATACAATATCTGCATGTTCAAGAGTTAAAGTTTGAACATAACCGGAGCTGTTCATTACTGAAGCAAGGATTTCTGCATCAGAAACATTCATCTAAAACAAATAGGAAGTTAGTAGAATGCTAAATTCTGATTCTTGAGAAAGATGAAGGCGTAAAAAACTCGAGGATAAATTTTTTGGTTGCTTTAAAACAAATGCTTATATAACTTGTTACACTTGAACTTATTTCACGCGTGAAAATTATAGATTGGTGCCAGAAAAAACAGAAATACGATATATAGTACTAAGTGGCAAACAAAAATCGCCTCTTGATACGAATTTCAGAAGCTGATAAGCATTAAAGTTTTAAGCTATGCATAAATAAAGACTCAACCAAGTTCACAAAAGCCCCAAAATATGTACATAAGATTTGGTTGCTGCTTTCGTACCTGACACCCATAAACTTCAGTAAAGTATTTTGTGATTTTAGCTTGAGAATCAACACCTTGATCAGATGCATTAACGGAAGTGAGATATGGTAGCTGGTGGGCAACAGCTGCAGGGACAGATTCCGAACCTTTTGGAGACAAGGCTTTTACTTGAGCAGCTGTAATAAAGTCCTGTAGGGAAGGATTTTTATTGTTAAACACAATAGGTTCTTTCTTCTTTTTAAGCTTCTTATTTTGACTTGCTGTTGCTTTAGATGGAGATTCGGATGAGGCTATAGAGGCGCTTTCTACTTTGCTTGCAATACCGAGTGATTCCAGACCACCTTTCTTAGATTCGATTTCGGGTATAAGCGCCCTCAATCCTGTAGAAAAATTGACGTCCTATTGCTGAAGTACATCTGTGATCAAAACATTGTTGGGATACTTTAAAACATTTATTTTTTAAATCTCTGAGATGCAGCTGCAAACAAATACTTTTGTCCATCTTTAAGCGATGTAAGCAATCGCGTTTTAGCAGGAAACATAGTTCAAAAGTGAAGTAATTGGCGATTAAGATAACTTGGCTTATATTTGTGATAAATTTTATTGCAAAATCACAAAAAAACCATATGCATACTCTAACCTCAATAGCACGCTTAAGAAATCATATATTTGTATAAAATCCAAACTAAAATGCGCACCTGAATAGGGGCTCAGGCTCATGGGTGAACTTATTATATGCCAATCCGAAGTGGGGTTGCGGCGGACCACCCCGGATGAAACCCGGATTTTCCTCAGCAATCCCAAATTGCCATTTTTACATATTTAGACATACTGTAAATTCAGAACCTGAACGTAAAAATGCGGGATTGTCAAATCCTTGGTCCAAATTTTGAATCACTTTTGCGGGCAACTCAGCTGAGTGAAAAGTAAAATATAAAATAAAATCAATCATTTAATTTGACTTTTTTTGATTTATTTAAATTGGCAAATTTTGAATCTCTTGAGCAGATAACTCAACTAACAAAAGACAAAACTCAGCAAACAAATGTGGGATACATGAATCAGAAATACGGGGTTCTAATGTACAATTTGAGATTTCCTGAATTTCAAACAAAACATAGACATCATGTAAAACTTAATGAATCTGAAATTACCGGATTGTCAAATCCAAGAACCAAGTTTCAAATCATAATTGCAAGAAATTTGAAAATAATATAATTTATGGGTGTCTCAAAAAGGATGTTAAAGGATCTAGAGTGAATTTATCCTGATTCTTTTAGGAATCACAGGCATTCTCAAAAATCACCCTATTCCATTTTAGTGCGGCTAAAATTTAGATCCTACTATTCACAAAATTGACTAAAATATACACTCCTCTTTTTGAGTTTAAGTTTTTTTAATAAAAATTTATTATATCTTCTTCTAATAACAACCCAGTCAACTAGCTGTTCCCTGGCCTTGACAAAATCATGCAGGGCTACGCTGGGTCTTCTAATAGTGAAGCCTCCCTTTATGGCCACTCCCAACCCGCAGGCCCCTCTGCAAGCACTACCCAGGAGTGTGTTCTTTCTCCCGCATCCTCAAGCATGGCCCTGTTTGCCCATCACGCACAGGCAGCTGCTAACCCAAATCATACAGCAACACTAGCATCCAGAATTGACCAAGTGAGCCATGGGGCCACCAATGGAAGCCAGAATCCAGAAACAGCCAATCAGATGGCACTGTCTGATTCTCAAGGCAGACACACCCCGCCTTCAGCCAATAAGCCTGCAAGATGCATAAGAAAATTAATCACTCCAGAGATTGTTCTTGAAATGGTTGAAAAGCGAGGGATGCTTATGTCTCTTGGGAAAATAGCGGCCACAATGGGTTTTGCAAAGTCCACTGTGGCTGCAACCCTGCAAGCTCACGCCAACTGTGGCCCCTCTACCAAGAAGACCCCAACTGGTGCCTGTACTTTGACCAAAGGTGACACAGCCCACCCTCTCATGATGGTCATTATGGAACGTGACCCGCAGATGCCCCTGGTCCAGGTACGTCTCCAGCTGGGACTCCACAGCATCTTCACCAACAAAAGAACGGTGAATTTGTGGATGCACGGAGTTGTGGTTGCTGCCAGAATCCTATCCAATCAGGTTCTTGGTGGCCCCAGTTTGGTGGATACTAACCCATACAATTTGACCATCAGCAATTTTATTAAAGGGAGGGCAATGAGGGCCTGTAATAAAGTAATCTTCCTATCATACACTAAGATCTTGGCCAGTATCCAAGACTTTGGAGAGAAGCGTATCCAGTCTGACGTGTACAAGCACGGCCCAATCTTGTACTGTAAACTCAAAACCTAAACATAAAAATGTGGGATTGTCAAATCCTTGGTCCAAATTTTGAATCACTTTTGCAGACAACTCAGCTGAGAGAAAAATAAAATATTTAATAAAATCAAACATTTAATTTGACTTTTTTTGATTGATTTAAATTGGAAATTTTTGAATCTTTTGAGCAGATAACTCAGCCAACAAAAGACAAAACTCAGCAAACAAAAGCTGAATCATGAATCAGATTTGCAGGATTCTAATGTACAATTTGAGATTTCCTGTATTTCAAACAAATCATAGACATCATGTAAAACTTATCAAATCTGAAATTGCGGGATTGTCAAATCCAAGAACCAAATTTCAAATCAAAAATGAGGTGAATTTGAAATAAATATAATTTATGGGTGTCTCAAAAAGGATGATCAAGGATCTAGAGTGGATTTGTGCTAATTCTTTTAGGAATCATATGCATTCTCAAAAATTGCCCTATTCCATTTTAGGACGGCTAAAATTTAAACGCTTGATTAGAGCATTTTTTAAAATCAACTGTAATCAAGTATCCTTAGTAGCAATACATGAATACATAGTTAGTAAACTGATGGTTTATCTTTCCCCTCCTTTCTTCCTTGAAAGAAAGTTTTATGGCTCTGGCTACGCCAGGGCCAAAAAACTTTTAAAAAATTTGTGTCATCAGGAGGGTAGCTCATATATCATTAAATGGTTTTGTGGTTGCTATATTAGTGATTTAGAGTGTAGAATATTGCATCATTTCCAGTTTAGAAAATTTTGCATTTCACTTAATTTCATGTCTAAACATGGTTGTTGAGATTGGATTTTCATTTGATTTTATCCAGAGTGGAGCTTCAGATTTGGGTTGATTTGTCCTAGTTACTTACTGTACATTCAATTTGAATTCCAGTACCTGTAATTATTATTTGAGTTTACTAGTGGTATTCAAAAGTGATTTGAAATTTGGTTCTTGGATTTGACAATCCCACAATTTCAAAAACATAGTAAACTTAATGAAAATGGTTGATGGATTTGAACACTTGAAATCTGATTCCATTATATTCATTTCATCCATTGGAAATATGCAGTTAAATTTGAGCTTTGGAAAGTGTCTATGAGTTCCTGCATTTTTAAAAATCCAAATAAAAACACAAAGAATTAAATTTAATTAAAAAAGGCCATCCCGCAAAATCAATTCAAAATTTGGACTAAGGATTTGACAATCCCGCATTTTTATGTTTAGGTTCTGAATTTACAGTATTGTTTTGTTGGGGTTTTATTGGCAGTTTCCCCATTAGCATAAATTATTACTCAGCAATATTGAACACCGCAGATGGGTATGCCTACCAGACGGAGCTCAAGGCCATGCTGGAGGAGAGGACCACACAAAACGCCATGCACACAGTTGTACTGAGTGCCGAGATGGAGCAGCAAGAATGGGCAACCCAAGAAATCAGGGCTGCGGGGCATACCTGTTGGTCCTACCCCACCAATCACACCAACATGTATCTTGCAGATGTATGTCTCTACAATTTTGGTTCCTCCCTCAGGCTCTTAGCCTGCCACCTACAACAAACTATGTACCCAAATTGATAAGGGTTATGAGCTTTTTCCTTCTGTGTCTGTCCAGGACTTATTTGACCTTATCATCTTCTATACAAGTGATAGTGATAAGTCCAGAAAGGACTCTCACCTTCCCCCTTGCCCATCCATCTGTTTTGTCAAGCCTGTATACGTGATGGAAGAAGAATTCAAGCAATTGAAGCAAACCACTCTTGCTGCCCCTTCCCAGTCAACAAACCCTGCCTCCCCAACCCCCCATCAAGCCACCTGCCTTCCAACCCTGACTCCCAAGTCACTACCTATCCCCCCACTATCTCTGATGCTGTTCCTTTCACAGGCACAGATGGGTCATTATTTGTTAGATTAATCTGTTTCCTATTAACTGTGCTACTTAAAATTTTAAAATTTTGTTTTAATTTTCTTATCAATAAATTTAAATAATTACAACAATTTTATCAAAATAAATCTTATTTAATCCTTATAATATAAAAACCTATATTAAATTAATCATTTTCTACTTACAGCTAAATTAAACTGTATTAAAAGCTAGTAACAATCTTATTTCATATACCATTATTTCTTGAAAGCTGATTAGTACAAAATGACATCATTCTAAAAAGAGCAACCTAAAAATACAATAAAAACTGATATGATGCTTTTTGTTGGAAATCAAATTGTTGCCTAAAATCTTTGCTTTTT